>JAMKCH010027533.1:0-199673 GCA_023653785.1 Ophioderma brevispina
AAATCACTACTGTAATTATATCAATCATGTTTAATAGGACACAGTACATTAAATAACCAAATTATAAGCAGAACTTTATATATACATACATATATAATAAAAGTTCAAATTTCCATACATTAATAATTGAACAGATACATAATGCCCAACTAAAAATAGGACAGTATCGATAATATTAAAGCAACAGAGAATTTTTTACCATATGTTTAATGATTACAAATTTAAGTACTACTAATAGGAAATTGAACTAATCATAGATCTTACCAATCACACATACCTTGTTCCTTTAGGCTGGTATTCTGAAAAGGAGACTAACTTTAGCCCCAAGTTTAAATTCATAAGTGGACTTTATTCCTTCCAAAATACAGTTTAAGTTAAATGTAACGGGTGAGAAAATTCCTCATGGATGGGCCAAACGGCCCATCCATGAGGAGTTTTTTAACGCATTACAGCACATTTTTAGATTACGTTGGAAGGGAAAAAAGTCCACTAGTTCTCATGTAGGACTAACCCTGGTTTAAACCCAGGACTAAAGTTAGTCTCCCTTTCAGAATACCAGCCTTGATTTAGGAACGAGTACAAAACTTTTGAAAACATTTACTTTTTTTCTGAAATGAAATGGAATAATGGTAAAATCTATTAAATGGATAAGACCAAAATTCTGTTAACTTGTCCCCTCAATATTAAACACAAAGATTGTATGATGATCTGGTTTCTGGCAAATTTACACCATTAACGTGGGCTCCACTGCCAAATGAGACAGACCTGGAACATTTGTGATTCTGGTTGTAGAGCTTCTGTCTGCTTCGAATAGAAAAATCAAACTGGTGTTTTGTATCACAAACCAATCCTCAGAGATGTAACCATGGTAACAGAGGAGTAGTCCCATTTCCTGAAAATCCAAATTTGAACCGACAGGAAGGTCAAATTTTAATGTAGTGTCTGGTGAAGCTCCGGGGAACATTTTCTTACACGATTTTAGGGTACAAGACCCCATATCTAAAATAAATTGCTACTTAAAACTTGGGTTTTTGATGCAGTTTTACCTTTATCATTAACACTTTGATCTCAGAAATCGAATTATTTTTGTTTTTACATTTCTGGATTTTTTGTTATTTATAGCCAAAAATCTGGAAATTTCGGGAAAAGTTACATCTCTGAATCCTACAATAACCTTAACAATAAAATACAGCATCCACCGAATGCATTTGTCTAACGTCACTGTTTGTGAATTGGGACAAAGGTCGCATGAGATTACCAAGGTCACATGAGGTCACCAACACTTGGGACACTACCCAAGGACTATTGTATCCAAGTATCATGAAAATTGTGACATAATTATGCTGATACACCAAGCAATTTCATTTGATAATTCTGATGATTTTTGAGCCTTGACCTCAAGATGACCTTTGACCACACTCTTGAGCAGGTAACTTTTGGGGCACTATCCAATTCATCATTACATGCATGTGCCATAAAAATATCTGCACTTATGTGGAAAAAGTAGGCAATTATGTTTAGGGTTAACAGTGCTCCTAAGATAGGTACTCTCAGATTTCTTGTCCAAGAGGGCTCTTTTAATCAGTATTTACATAGGTTTTATGTAGTTGGATGAAACAAACTTGACAAAACTTAGAAAGACGATCAATCTCTTATATTAATACAAATGTTTTCCTCCTTCAAAACAGGATCTTTTAATTATTTAGTAAATTTTATATTTTCTGAACATACTCAAGAACATAAAATTTTGTGCTTTTAGTATTAAAGACAGAGTTTTGTTTTATGTAGACCAATAATGCTGATGTGACATTGCTCCATAGTACACATTTACCCATGCAACATATGGTCAGTTTAAAAAGATATCTTAATTTTTCAAAATTAAAGGTGCTTGTTCCAATCATCTTTGGGACCCTACCCACCTGATGGACCTGGAGTATCATTTTTATATCAGAAAGGCCATATTTGTTCCGATTGTCATCCTGAAATTTCAGCCAAGATAGAGACAAAAACCTACCACTTTAATGGTTAGCCATCAATATTAAAACAGTAGTGAATAGGGTGTTGCAATATGCATTATCCTACCATCAAAACCCAAAGTTTGTTTCCAACAACACTTGGTGGCGAGCATATGCCAGGCTCTCATATCAAGTAGAGAACACGATCCATAAATCGGAACAAGTACATTTAACAGACATACAACAGAATGCTTTTAACTGATCACAAAAATATATTATTAAATAAAATGTGATGGAAACATTTTTACCAAAAAAGAAAAAAAATAGCAAATACATGCAGTACAGGAAAATAGATGATGAATACATGTATATCCCAAATGAGCTTGTTATGAACTTGTACCTAACTTCTTTTGTCCTACAATTTTGCTTTGAAATTTTGCAAGAAAAGATAAAACCTTGCAAGGACGACTTTTAAAATTTAGGATGGTTCAAAGGTACCTACATACGGGAGCAGGGTTAAGCTTTATGTAGAGCACTTTTTTTTTTAACAGTCCTGCAAAAATATTTTTGACCCATGGCATACAAGTTCAAGCTTTTTATTTTATTAACCCCTTGACCACGGAGGAGTAATATTTGCCAAAGATTTTGTGGAAAATAACATTGACCTTTGACCTTATCGTCCAATTCTCATCTGGCTCTTATACCCTGGGGTGATCCTGCCTTAACAGGTCATGACCCCCAAATGTGACCTTTTGCCTGTGACTGTACGTAGAGCTAAACAAAGTTACCTCAAACTGATTTTGCACACCGCCGGTATATACCAAAAAATCAATAGACTGGTCATGTGGTTAAAAAGCTGAAATACACTGTAGAGGTGTTCTTGGCATACACCATAACATATTCTTTTACACAGTAGGTAAAAAATAATCGCCTAAAACTGTTGATTTGTGTACATGTGCATGTGTTCATCTTTGACTGTGTTTGATACAAGCTAACTTTAATAACCGGGTAACAGATAACTAGTTATATTAGTACACTGTTATATTTGGTAATATACTGCATGCTATTTTTTACATATTATTTTCCCTGTTTGTGTTTTGTTTGGGTTACGTAGAAATGCATTATGCAGATTTGCAACGCTTTGTGGGGTGTCTTTACTACTTCAGGCCTTTTAATCCTGTGAGCTTGTTTCTGCAAAAGCATGCATGAGGTACCATGTGGCAGTTTTACCTAAACATACAACCTATATGTATGGCATTTCAGTGCATTTGGTGATGTTTCACGCTACTTCGTGATACCACATCATTATGCATCTTGTAATGGTTTTGGACCATCTCTCTATCCACTTTAGGTTTTTCTATTTCTTGTATACATAAAATACCACCCATCACTTCTTTAAAAACGCGGTTTCCTACATTACAATAGCCACTCCTCAATCCCTTACAACCATAACCACGTGCACAACATGGGACAGAGCGTGTATTCCAATTGGAATGAAGCGCTGTTCACGAATAACCACCAAAAAGAGCCACTGAACTAGAACAGGGTTGTTGCAGCCAAAAATATGAGCTAACATTGGAAGCTGTGCAATTCTTATCAACATTCTAAGATTTCTTTAGACTTTAACCACACAACATAAATGACAGTCAGTGAAAAATTCACTGACCATCCAGATTTGAACCTGGATGGTCCAGTGAATTTTTTTCACTGACTGCATGTTATGTTGTGTGGTTGAAGTCTAAAAAATTCTTCAGAATATTAATTACCCACATGTTTGAACTTTTATGACTTTGTTGAAGAGAAGTCTGATCTACCTAGAAAATTGTGCCCAAAGACATTTTATTACATTTTTTAGCATGGCAAACATTTGTGCAGATCATCTTACACAACAGGAGCAAAACTCAAGTGGTAAATGCTATCCTGTGCTTGACGTATGCAATTAAATGTTGCATGTCCATGTTAACTGCCAATAGACCAGCAATCTGTCTAGAATTTATGCTTAAGTTGCATTGCATAATAATCACACCATGTGTTTTTGTTATTCAGAGCACCAATTTCTTGTGAAACTGTCGATTTGTTTGTTCAAGTCAGTATGAATTATTATGCCGACTACAACC
This sequence comes from Ophioderma brevispina, assembly GCA_023653785.1. NCBI lineage: Eukaryota > Metazoa > Echinodermata > Ophiuroidea > Amphilepidida > Ophiodermatidae > Ophioderma > Ophioderma brevispina. The sequence continues at coordinate 4,073 of JAMKCH010027533.1, forward strand.
CCAATTACACAATTATACGCAATAATTTGAAAGTAGGCATTTGTGCACTTACAAGATATTTCATGTTTAGCTTGTAACAGTCAGACATAATTCGTTAAGACCAGTGTGCTATGTATGAACATAAACCTTTAAATAGTATCAATTCACTTACAAGATTATCAAGTGTAAAGGATAATGCATGATTATGTTGTTTAATTTATTTTGCACTTCCGTATTTGTAACATAGTGATTTACAGGTGAAAATGTTGATGCTCAATAACTCAATACTTGAAAAATATAACTGGAACTCAAGTTTTCTACACTTATGTGTTCTTTCATCAGCACAAAATGTATGACAATACATTATTTTAAACCCATGGTGGTAGGCAAATTCCTACCATTTATGCATGAACCAACTTTAGCTTGCTAAATGCAGTTTATGTTAAATGAAAATCACATCCCTACTCTAAGATATGATTATGTTAACATGAAGTCAAGTAATCAATTTAACAGAATTGAGTTGTAGGAGTTAGAGTGCAGATCACAAAGAAACACTGTAGAATTACAAAGTAAAATTACAAAATTTAGAGTAATGATTATAAAGAAACAGGTAAAATTATAATTTGTGTCACAATTTAATTACAGCCCTAAAGAAACTAGCTCATTTTGAAAAGAGTGTGCCCTCAAAATTTTCAAAATCTCTATTTTTGCATGGTTACAATACTTTTACAAGCGTTACCTCTCACCTGAAAAGATTAAGTCCAAACAAACACCTTTATGTGTAAATGCAGTGAGTTTGTAATAAATAACTCCAGAGTAGTTTTATTCAGTAAACCCAAGTCTGCAGTGCTAAACCACAAAGGAAAGATTCCTTGCATGATGTTGGTGTATGATCTATCAGTAGTTAATAAGTTAATTGTAGTTGTAAGAATCATTGAGTATGGCTCATCATGTATTATAAGTGATTTTAATTATTGTAATGATAACATTTACAGTGATTTACAATTAAAGGTCAAAACAGGGGAAGTCTTGGCATCATAATAGGGCTTCGTGTAATACAATAAAATATTTTTGTGTGTAAAAAATGTTTGTTCTAAGTCTTTATCAACATTTAAGAGCAAATTGAAGGATTTTTTTTATTTTGTTGAAAATGAGCCTTGTGTCACTTAAAGTGCATTTCGTGAATCCTAGGACATTTCTTTTGTTTATGATAAACTAGTCCGGTCCACTTTTACCAAAAAAGGTACAAAAAAACAAAAAAACTCCCCACCACCCCCCAAAATAAATCCTGCGTACGCCCCTGAACTAGATATCCCAAGAAAAGGTTATTCAAAACAATTGAGTTGATCCCGATGTGCGTTTTGCTGCTCTAACGAACATTAGTGTAAAACGGGTCCAGAGGGCCCCAATTGCTGTTAATTTTCTGTCCGTTTACGGACAGAAAATACAAATTACAAATTTCTTCTGGAGTAGTATCGACTTTGCACGTAATATTCGGAACACTACTATACTTGGGCCAAACGGTTCAGAAGATATAAAAAATCTCAATACCTTTGGGTAAATCAGGGGGGCAAGGCTGTGATCACGAAATGCCCTTTAAGAAAAGAATTCTACTATTTGCATGGATTTATTTTAAAGGTGCAACGAAGATTGAGCGCACCCAACATATGTGTCCTAACAGTACTTCATAAGATTTGACGCTCAATAAATTCTTACCTGTATTGCCTACAGAAATGACTTAAAGGTGCAACAAGAGATTTTTAGGCACCCAGTATTGTGTCACAATAGTAATTTCATATAGACCAGCAGCCATCAATAGATTTCTTACATTTATTTGGTACAGAAATGCCTTAAAAGAGATGAAAAAGGGGATTCTGATTGCTTAATATTTCCATATAAACATAGCGAATTCAGTATTTGCTCCTTTACGAAAATTAGAAAATTCAAAATTTTTGTATGAAAGAAACATTTCTCAGCTTAATCCTATTCAGTGGGGTTATTTTTATGGAAAGTTTTTTTTTTTTTTTTAAAAAAAAGTACTTTAAATTTTTTTAGGGAAACCATGTGAAATCCTGTTGCACCTTTAAAAGAGAGGAAAAAAGGGATATTGATTTGCTATATTTCAATGTAAACAAAGATGAGGTTCGCATTGCTCTTATACAAAATTTAGAAATTAACAATTGTTGTACCTAAGAAACATTTCTGAGCTTATCTTCAAATGGGGATACTTTTGATGGAAGCTTTACATTCAGGGCAAAACAGTACTTTCGAATTTTAGGGACACATGATATGTGAATCTCTTTGATGCACCTTAAACGTATTTTCTCTGCAAGGTAGGCCTGATAACAAACACATGTACAGCCATTTGTAGAACAGGTTCATATTAATTGTGATATGTTATTACTAATGATGAGTGGGCAAGAAAAAGCCATAAAATTTTTGATTTACTATTTTAGAAGTTGCTCTGTTGGGTGAATTGTCTACTAAGTTAAATGGTTTCATTTATTAAATCCTGTTCATCACCAACCTAAAATGCCCAAACTCATCATACATCTAATAGACCAGTGGCATTTACGTTTACAACTCGCACCCCAACTCCAAAACCTGTGATATCTCTCAGCTCTCTCTTACACATAAGTATTTATTCCAATACACTGTGTAGGGTAATATGGATCACATTAAAAATAACCAAACAACTGCTAAACAGAGACCCCAGAACCCTGAGCATTTGTACCAAACCTTCTTTAGAATTTCCAAGTTGTATTTACTTGTTTACTTTTACATATAATGCCATTCATCAAGTTCAATGAAATGCCGAGATAGAAATTATGCAATCTAAATACAGGAAGTTAGGCTAGGTCTGGGGGTACTAGATAAATGACAAAAGAATAATACGGGAGAAAAGATTTAAGGGTAGGGGCAAAAGATATATTGTTTTTTTGTGGTTGTATTCAAAGAAAAAAGTATGATTATCAACTTTATAAATCTCCAATAACAATTGTGATCTTACCCAATGAAAGTGTGAACATCATTATGTTGTGACCCATTCCCAATATTCACAAAGAGTGAGATGCATGAAAAATAAGTTTTCAACACAATTTTACTATTTTACAAAAGGGGAACCTTGACTGGGGAGAAAGCCAAGAGGTGGTGGGTTCCATCATGTCAAGGACGGAGGCAGAAGCATGTTTTTACTGGATCGTACCGTTTTTTACGGATTGGTACCATCGGGTCGGTATGGGACGTTCGGGTTTGAGACAGAACAATACTTGCACGCACAAAACGTCCCACCACTGTCGGATATTATAGTTCTGACGCAAGCCGTCGTCGTATACCCGCTGCCAACGATCACGATCGTTACGTGTTATACGCTATTGTTTCGTCACGTTAGGAGTCACGCGAGAGTCGGCAAGGATTTCCAAAAAACTGTTTTACGTGGTGTGAGCTTTGCATTTGCGTTTCACCCTATTTCGCCAGCTTGGTGACGCCGTATAGCGAAAACCCTTGTACCCTGGGCGGGAGCGATGCTCACGTTTAACGCGGCGTAAAAACCTTTCATTTACGCCGGCCAAAACATCCTCATTTCGGACGCGCATGGGCCGCTCTTCTAAAATGCAAAACTCACGAAATTCCCCAGCCTTCCGGCTGGCGCTCCCGAAACGCGGAGGCCACGCTATAACTATATTCTAATAAAAGTGAAAGGGTGTAGTTTGTTTTCGCAATTTGTCTCAAATCCCGATTGAGATACGGGTCGTTGACCACCTCGCGAAATCAAATTGGTAATTGAAATTCGATATAATAGCGTGGTGTGTGTGTTTATGACTAAAAAGACTAATGGAATAGCTAATTATCTAGTCCATCGCTTTGTTTTCATTTTCAGGGACGCGGGATGTCAACACAGCGTTCCCTTCATTTTTTGACCAAAAGAGCTTTCAACATCGTAATGTAATATCCCCACCCTAATCCCTAGGGGTATTTCAAGAAGAAAAAACGTCAGGTTTTGGTCTTGATTATACAAAATCGTAATTAAAAAAATAGAAAACGTACGCATCAAAGATGCGGGAAAATTACTTCCCAAACCCCTACCCCTTATTATTTGGCGTCAATCATGTCATGGCTACATGCGTTATAGTGACAGGGGAATGCTGGGGGGGGGGCTTCCAATGAAAGAAGCGTATCCATTACTTACGCGATGTGTTCAATGTATATTAACATTTCTTGAAGGACTGGGTTCAAAGATGTTGAACTCACAAATCATCCTTAGTTCTAAAAAACGTGTTAAACGTTGTTTCTTTGAGTAAACGCGATAGACGAGTGTCATAAAATGCACGAAAATGGGCATCTTCAATAGTTTCAATCGCAATCAATACCAATTTGAGTATGTTACACAATCACGTTTCATACAAATCCTACGCATGTAACTATCGCAAATCGGACCAATCCGAATTTTACTCTCCTTTTTGACGGAAGCTTATTTAGTTAGATTTAAGAGCGTACCAAACAAAGCCCGCGCGTGCTTTGGTTTTTACAAAATGCCCGTGTCCCGAGAGGTAACCATTTTTGGGCTAGCCCGTATAAGGGAGGAGACGGAGATGTGGTTAATTTAGAACTATAGGTGCATTATTTCGAACATCACGCTCGATATTCCCGCGTGTGTGTATTCGGCGAGCACGATGCTCGAATCGTCAACATTACGATGTACGAGAATGACATCTACTCATTTCGCGTTCGACCCGGCGTATTATTTCGGACGCCCGTGAAACGGTTCCGAGAAATCACAGAGGCCAGTCATCCGCGCCGAGGTTTTGAGAGTTCCCATACGTGGACTCGGTTCACCCGGTATCAATTCTAGTTTCGGATGTTCGTCGAAAAACAATCGAGGTCTAATAAAGAATTTATTGCATTACAAGAGTGGCCTTTATTTCCTCGTATCCACTCGTTTCATTTGTAACTTCTTAAGTTCCGATATATAAACCGGTTCCGGCAAAGGCTGCAGTAGTACTGCAAATTGATATGCGGCAACATTCCCGTACCTTTTAGTGCTTGTCTGCCGCTATGAGTAAGGGTAGACGTTTATCTAGACGTCCATGGTGCAAATGATTCTTGTCCTTTTCTAATTACCTGTTCTTCGTTCTCTCCGTTCATGTATGCCATTCATTCCGTCAAGCGCTACTGCACAAAGTGGTGACCGCGCCATGACGGAATCAATTGTAGAACCTTATTTGAATCCATGGGGACTTCTATATGAAACGTCTACCCGATAAGTTGGTCTCCCTTCGATTGATGCAATCAACGCCCTATTATGCCGCGTGGTCGTAAACCCACATTTCAAGTGGCGTCCCATCGTGGAGGACAATAATAGATTCAATCAGTCCTCTTGGGAACTTTTATACATCGTAAACAGAAAAATATACTAGTGATCGTCCTTATTATAGTATAGTTATAATGAAATCGCTTATGAACAGTGGTTTAATTGTTTTATATTCGTTAAAGCAATGTTAAACCTTGGAAAGGATTGATAAGTGAATTGTATTATTTTCTCGTCCTTTGAGCGCAGTGTGTTTTTCTTGTATTAGGCCTAATGCGCAACATCGTTAATTACGCTTTATGAATTTCAAATATATTATGGAAAAAGGGGAAAAGGACGCTTGCTCTTGCAAAAGAGAACAATAAGATACGAAAGCTATGTCATAATTCGATTTATGTCATAATTCCTAAGAAAGTGAAAAACATACGCGAACAACAGAGGTTGTAAGGACAATGTTCGAAACGATTAAAATAAGGTTACCATAGAAAAATACAAATTATTCTTTCCATGATTAAAACCTGGTACAGACCATAATTATAAATACAGAAGAGATCAGAGCTCTCCCACAATGCATTGCTTCCAATGGAGATTTTTGTACAGGTAGTCGTGCGAATCGTTAGAGAAGGGAAAAAATTCTTAAAATGCAAGTTATGATCAGTACCGTTATGCAGCTCACGTTTTATACTTACGATTTACATCGGTAAATGTTACAAAAACCGCCGTTAGAAGCAATGCATTGTGGGAAACTACTGAATATCTTCTCTTGTAGGATACGACTTGAGCGCGGTATTGATTATTTTGCGCACTATTTGCCACGATCGAACAGGCACGCGAGCGATGCGAATCGCTGAAATTAACCTCCCGGGGAAGCGCTCCGATTGAATTGGGCATAGCGCGCAGTACACACTGCCGTATACTGCGTTGAGATTTTCGCACGATATGGTTTTAAAGGCTTTGAAAATATAAGAAATGAAACCTAGTATACGGTAAAAGCGATCTCACGGTGCAGATCGGCTTTTAGCTTTTCTGACATTTCCCAGTTTCCCATAAAAAGAAAGCGTCGTCACCGACAATCTTTAATGAAACCCATTCGTGTTCAGTACTTCATCGCTCTCGTGTAACACATATCCCGAATGTTTATTATCACGCTCGCCACGAAACATTTAAAAACATTCGTAAGTGTTAAAACGAATTTCAGTGTATTTAGTTTCGAAAACTTTGTATAGATGAGATTATCCAGAAAGTTACTTTATAAAGTTACCCCCTCTTAACAAATAAAAATAATAATACATAATGCCTAACAACATTCATTACAGTAGGATTTCTCTCTAAAATGTCTATAGAACGAAATTTTGGACAACTCTTTCCCGTTTTAATCATGATATGAATGAAACCTTAAGCGATAGACAACTGTTTATTTCCTTTACTTCAACCTATGCGATAACATTTAAACTCGATTTTAAGCGTCTCACCCTAACTGTACTACAAACTCTATGGGAAAGTTTTTGCATCTCCGTTTACGAAAATGTTCGCAACTTTGTCCAAAATAGGTGCATTTTAATTATATCATCTTTCTCCAAGACACTTATCTATAAAATCACGATATATCAATACAGGAAGCGAATATATTCTACGCCAAAAAATATCCGTTCACTTTTATAGGTTACGCCAACGACTGCGCTATATTTTTATCAACATACTGCGATACATTTCTCGTCGCTTGAAACCTGACATTGAATCGCTCGCATTAGGAGAGAATTGAAAAAGAACGAGGTCGTAATTAAGCTCACGCGGAACAACCTATAGAAGCGACGGTGAAGTAACTTGGCGCGGCTTTTTATCGAGTTTCTAAACAACCCAGCGTGAGAGGTACTCGAGTATATGTCCGTTTCAACATTTAACAATAGCGTATTTTTAACTTCATCCTCTCGAAATACTTAAAGGTCCTTTTCTCGATCATCTGGTATATTATGTCTTTCGAGTAAACTGATTGGCATTGAAAGTTTTACAACCAAGTTGTAACACTTTAATTGGGCACTTGACCTTACTAACGGGCCCATGGTCACACTCACTCTTCCTCTGGAAGAGGATATATTTTGAACAAACTATTTTAAACGTTAAATTTCAAGTAGGCCTTCTTATAGATAACCACAAAGGTAACTTAAAAATATTAATTTAATCGTGTCTCAAGAGGACCGCGCCAAGGACAAAATGAATCGGTTTTTATGACATACTCGCTAATTCGAATTTAACGGTTACATCGCTCTAGAGAGAGAGTTGACCCTGGTCAACGAGTCCGACGAGTGCGCGCCCTGCGGGTTAATTGCGAGAGAGGTTTTATGAAATAATTTAAATTCCCTAATTTTACTCCATGCATAGCCAGACAGTTCTAGCGCGTTTGTGAATCGCTCCGCACTCTTTAAACGATCCATCAAATTGACTAGATAATCGAGTAAAATATGACAGCTTCCTTAGTTTCTAAAAACTAAAATTACAACGGAGAATATATGTAGTCGTCAATGCCGATTTTCCTGGTTCGTAATAAACGTGAAATATACAGCGATTACGAAAAGAAATGATTTTCGTGGGGTAAAAAATGATTTTAGTCTTACGCTACCGAAATTATTTACTCACCAGGAGTACTTTCGCCAGACCTCCGGCGTGATCGGCTGATGGTATCGCTCCGAGTCAGTCTGGAAACTCTCGGCGATGAGGTTCGCAATGACGTCATGATTTTATGACGTCAAAAGAGTTTTGATGCCCCTCCCCTCTCGGGGTGAAGCGGATTGTCCCGGACTGGATCCAAGTCTAGTTCAGTTTCGGGTTCTCCTTTTTGATGTGGATTGCTTCAAGAACCCTCTGTAGGGAACTCTTTTGACCCCTATATCCAACGCTTTTAAATTTTCCCACGTTGATTAAGATTTGTATTTAGAAAAACTAAAAAGCGAGCATTATGAGAGACAGGAACCGTTACATCTTCTCAGTAGGACGTAACGGTAGAAATCCCGTGAATTGGAATAACTCGAGGGGAGAAATATACATCCATTTATTCGCGATTGTGATTTTTAAGTTGGGAAAATTTCTATAAGCGAAGGCCGAGTGAGCTATCTAATTACAGCGCTCGAAATCCCCCCACCGCATGCCGAGTTTACGACCATCTAACAATAAATTGATACGCGGTGTGATTGGACAAGGAACCGCTGAAGTGGTATTAGATCGCCCTCACGATGGGCCAGCAACTTGATAATAATTGAGGTAACTCGACATTATTTCTTCGCGCACTTACTTAATAAGCGCGATAAAGTAATACGATTTGAGTACCCGTATAAAAATTTTAATGAGTTATTATACCAATTCGACCTATCTCAGTTAGAACACGCGATTAGCCATAACTTAAGATTACTCATTGAAATGAATCCAAAAATAAATGCAACCCGGCGCGCTTAATTTTGTTAAGTAGAAAGGCCTGTAGGGAAAGAAAAACTAAAAAGGAGGGATATAGAAAATTCAACATTGTACACCAGAGGTAAAGTTTGTATGGGGAAGCGCGGAAGAACAACTGGGAGGGTGGAACCATGCGGTGTACAATAATGCAAGTTGTGTTTCCACGGTATGACAACGCTTTCGGTAAAACCGCTGCCTTTATTTTACTATGATAATGGGTAACGTAAGAGATTGACATGACTGAGGTAAAAATTATAATCATAAGCGTACGAAAAACATATGTATTGTATGTCAAATACAGGTTTTAAGTTTACACTATTAAATAATCACATTGACAAATAAATAAATGTACCACTAAGATTTTTTGAAAGGCCCGTGAGAAGTTAATTAAGTTAACAAGAACCAATTTATCAGTCGTAATGGGAGCGGATGCGATTGAGTGGATACAGGGCAAGTTAACCTTGTGGTACAATTAACTGAGTGGATCGCACGAATGACTTACTATTAACTGCTTTGATACGAGGAGATTATTGATTACATGTACACGCAAGTTTCAAGCCATTTTGGCACGTGCCTCCGTATCAATGAGAGGAAGCGCAATCACTCGTGTGTAATCGTGCTATAGTCTGTTGTAAACAAATAGCATAATGCCAAAACAGGGAGGACACCAGACCCGTCTGCAACACATGCGACCATCGCAGCCAACAGCTACTTGAATTACGCAGATGCGCTGAAGTGCAACAAGCAAAGCTTTTTAAAGAGGGAAGATGTGCCTACTGGTGTGCCAAGAAAGATTCCGGCTGTGATGGGAATAATCATGCGATTGATAAACTAACTAACCGAGCAAATGTTTATCGATGTGAATTATACAATATATGCGATTTTAACCGCCATACTATTAAACCATAACTTTTTCAAATCCAACCGTGAATGCAACAATACATCACTATAGCACGCTCATGCAAGTGATTTTTATTCAAGCCCACTAACACCCTTCTGGCCAGAAACCCATAAAAACCCGGTGTGCATTGCTTTGGAATTCCCTACATACAGCATACACTTACAAATTGTTTCCTCTCTTGTTACTTTCAAAAAAGCCTGAAAAAATCACATCAATCATCGATCAGTACAGCAGTCAGATTCGCCTAAACTATACAGCTGTCAAAGGTTTTGTTTTGTATGGTCTGTCCATCCGCACCGTTCGTTCTGCCTAATTATGTTTGAGTTGGGATGTTTGTTCAATTCTGTTTTTGTTTTTTAATGTGTGTTTTAGCTCAATAAGTTTGTTCTTTGTTGTGCCGTCTTTTATTAGGTAAGTAGAATATTTTTGTCTCTCATTAATTGATTTGTACACACTCACGTTACTTCCAGGTGCTATAATTCACAAGCTTTGCGTTCTTATGGTAATATCCTCACTCAATTGAAATTTTTCGACTATTTATTTTTCATATATTATAATATCTATCGTTATGCATTGGTTTGTTGATATGGAAACAAATCTGAATCTGAATGAGAACGATTATCCTGATTGTAAAATGCATTCCCGAATCAGCCAGTTTCTCGCCTAGTTCAACGACCAAAAATTATACGACACGGCAGCGTAAGTCGCCGGCCGTTGTGAATTGTGACGTCACGATGAAAATGTACTTTGATGACAGTCTGGTCCCGCCACAAAAATACTTTTCACATCGGGGAGTATTCTTATTTTATTTCATTTCATTCAATTTAGAACTATAGTACTAGGTCATTAGTCCCGAACCATCACCTCATCATCCGCACGATATAGGCCTTTACTATACGTGTCGCCGTATGTTCACGACTCGAACATCAATGCGCGCCGAAATACGAGACTGACAATCCGCTCATTTCGCGTTTGACCACGCTGGCTTATTATTTCTATTTCTTCGACGCCGTGCACGTGTCCGAGAAATCACGAGCCAGTCATCCGCGCCGGAGGTTTTGAAGTTCCCATACGTGGACTCGGTTCGACCTTATCGACCTACATCTCGTTCGAAGTATAAACCCAACATAGAAAAGATGTAAAAAGACCACAGAAATGTTCACGAATATATAGAAACATGACGTAATACAAGAAGTAGTTTTGATCCAAAGAAGATATCAGTAGCTTTCCCACAATTCAATTGCTTCCAAAGGAGGGTTTTTACAGGTACTCGGTTTTGCTCGTAGGGGAGATGAAAAAACCTGGCTAAGCAACAGTAATTGATCACAATCTTGCATTTCAAGATGTTTCAATACACTAACTTACGATTCCACGACTACCTGTACGGAATCTCCGTGGAGCATGCATTGTGGGAGCTACAGATACACATCTAGTTATCATAAGAGTTAACCGTCGTGAGACTGCTGGAAAGGAAACCCCGGTTTTCCGCATTTGTACATTTACTCCGCTCGGTGTCGGGCTTGAATCGAAAGCTGAAATCTCTTATCTGCACGGGAATTGTCATTCAAGTATCTCAGACTGAGAATGCAAGCCTACAAATCCACGCACCCGTATCCTTAACTTCGTTACGAGAAATTTCTATTCCGCTTCAAAGACCGTCAAGGAGACTCGTCAGGCCGCATTTAGAATATGGTTGCGTCGCTGGGACCCATATACAGCCAAACAATTTTCTTCCCCTCGACAAGTACGGAGACGCGCAGCTCGCTTTGTCTCAACTCGACTCTCCTCCAGATTATTAATGGTGTTGTCTACGTACAACCTGAAACCTCGCGACTAAAAGAGATAGGCCAAGAAGGGGAATAACCATCCATCGATTCAATGAAATTAGGCCTACTGCTAACATCAACGTTACATCAAACCTCATCCACAAACTGTGAGAAAATTGAATAAACTGCCACAAGATGTCATAAAAGACGCAATTTGATTAATATTTAGCCACGCTTTGTTAGACTTTCTACATGGTGAGTATTCAAGAGGAGTAACCAAGTACCTTTCAAGTAAAGTACCAATTAAGGGTAGTAGTTTAAGTACACGTACAAGTACTTTCAGCACTCTCGAAGACAACTTGACTTAAACGCTTTATTAAATTTGGTGAGTAAATGGTCTATACAAAGATTTTACGAGCTTTTAATCGCCTTCAATGGACTTTCTACCCTCACCGTACATGGCAAAACTACAAAACATGCCCTTAGGTCTGAGAAGTAAAAAAATGATTTATCCAGACGTTTGAAAAAAAAGGCCTTAAAATCTATGGTAGTTTATTAATTCTATCCATCGTCATATTTTACCACACATATACAAAAACATAACACCGACAAACATAAGAAAGCAAAAGCAATAAGCGACCCCCGCCGGTACCATATATACAAAAACTAAGGGCAAAGCCAATTGATTCAACGCTTGATACACTCCAAGTTTTGCGTCGTACATTGTTCCATACCGTGATGGTGATGGAAATGCAACGTGATGCCAACGTGAGAGTGTACCAACATTCGGGATCATAAGAGCCTATAACCCCGTTGGAATGAAATGGAGTTCAAGGAGTATACAAAGGAAACCCAAAATACAAGCACGAAGAAGAACGAAGAAAAGTAAGAATGGAATATTCGGCCTATAGTTAAGCGTTAAGCCGAATAATATTAGGACCTATTTCCAGCCCTTGAGATGATTTACAAAAGGTATCAATATATGAGTAAATTATATTAAAACTGTAAACGGATACAATTGCCCGTGTTGTTGGATAACTGTCAGGCCGACCTATTGCAAGATACCGGCACTAACGTGTTCAAAACAGTGCATGCTATTAACTGGTCTATATAATTACCCACTTCAGCGGTCTAGACCACTCATCAAAGCGTATGTAGATGGTCCAGTAAACTTTGCAGGCGGTCGGGTATTATCGAGCGCTGCCGCGCTGACTGTATTATAGATCGCTGACAGGGCCTTCGCTTAGAAATTTTCGCGACGTAAATTTTTCAATCACCATCGCGAATAAGGATTTTGTTATTATTTTGCTCCCCTCGAGGTAGTCCATATTCGCAAAATTTACGTTACGTGCCATGCCTATCTCTCTCCCCTCTTTTACAACGCTCGATCTTTTAATACAAATCTCGACCAAAATGACTAAAACATTTGTATACAATGAACAATTATTTTTGTGGTAATCCACTCTAATTTCATTCATGTATCCATCAATCAATCATTCGTTTATTTATTTGTTCGTCAACATTATTTACATACAGAGACCAAAAATTATAGATACGAGATAAACGGAATTTAAAAATACTACAAGCGTTGAATATCCGTACATAAAAATCGCCTGGACGAGGGGGGACATACGCAAAAGCGCGGGGTAGAGAGGAGAAAATAACTTACAATTTTATGGTAAGGATATAACTATGAACCTAATACCCAATAGATTACCGGGGAATGTAATACAAAATTTGAAATACCTAACCATTGAAGAATGTATAAGGCAGCAATGGAGAGTAAGACTGGGAGATTCATATGTATAAGGGAATATTCGAGGAAACCGAATATTAACCCATTACATCGGTGTTTGCAAATGCTACATCCGGGGAATAACAAGACCAACGCATTAACCAAACATGCGAACTTCTCACTCAGAGCTATTAAATCTCATTCCACTTGTCACAGTCAGGTAGCTTATATACCAATGTATTTAGAAAATACACCCCCTTGTTTTGGGTATATGATATATAGACCCAGATCACAACCAAGTCAGTTGATGTTCACTGCTGTTACAGTACAACCCACTGACACGTGTCCTTGGGGAACTAAGACCATATTGTAATAGTGTCTGGGCCAACTTCGTAACATTACTGCGAATATCGCCCCGTATCAGGAGTGTTGTTTTCCTCCGGTAGAAATCATTTATTTCCGGTTTGACAGATTCCTGTACACATTACGAACTTGTAAATCGAGCACGACTGAGACATATTTGACTAAATAACTCCAAATAGCGTTTTTCGTGTACCGTTATTCTCGCAATAATCACGCCAATTCTTTCAATGGCTTCTTCACAAAAAACAGGGAGTATACACACTATAATACATCGTAACAATTACCAGACTCCTAAATATACTTCTTCCTTAACCCGTAATTCTTTGTTTGATGGAGGCCAAGATTGGAATAAACTTGGAATAAATCAGTTACGCTTGCAAACCCTTAAATATAGCTTTAAACGCAATATAAAACACAATTATTAATTATAATCACGAATTGTGTTTTCATAAGTGTACTTTTTTACTTTACACGCGTTGGTTTAACGCGCTGTATCTGTTTTGTATTCACACCCTTAGTCTGTCCCCATTTGTTTTGTATCGTTGTGTCCTGTTCGTTGTCTGTCCTTGTCCCTATATCGACTATGATTTCAAATGGTGTTCTCTTTAAAGTAGAGGGTCAAACCCCCCTTGGGTTTATTTGATCTTTCCTCGTTCAAACTTGCCCTTATGATCTCCTACCATTTGTTCCTTTATCCATTATATTTGTGTACTATAACTGTTTGATTATACTATTGCCACGCTTTACTTATATTTTCAATACATTGTATAGTTATTCGATTACATATTTTTGTCATATTATCTATTGATTTGTACATATCTAACAACGAATAATGTATATTACAAGATCATGAATGGTTATTTTCTTGTCTAAAATACTTGGTTATCTTAATGCTGGCGAAGTATAAATTTTCCTCAATAGTTTTTTTGTCCCCTCCCTTATGGGTCTGACCACTCGAGATTCCGAGTTAAGTACCGATTTAAACCCGTTCAGGGACATTTTGAGTTCAATATAGCCACAAACTTACCACGGGGGAGATATCAATATTGAACGTATACGTGAAATAAATAGAGCAAATTAATGGTGGGAAGTTTTCTAGACAAACGCTTGTAAATGAGTTTTCTTATATATCAACTATCTCAGTTTTCGTTTCGTCGTAGTTTTAAGGATTCAAAAGAAAACGAAACAAAGATACTATTACGACAAGGAGTGAGAAGGAAGGGTTTCTCTTTTTTGTATTATCATTATTCGAGTTCTTCAATTTATTCGCGAGGTACACTCTTCCGAAAACCAGCGCGGAGATGAACAATGAAATTATCTAACCAAAAAATAGATTTAATCCATGGACCACCGCTATAGACAACGCCGCGTAGCTGATAAAACGCAAAAGTCTTCGACGCGGGGGCAAGTCCAAAACATGGCCTGGCCCATTGGCCATTGGCCAATTGGCCTGAAATAAAAGAATAAGTTGTTTGTGCAGCACCTCAGCCTTTTTTAGCTTTCAAGTATGTGGTAGGATAGCTCGAGAATCCTATCATAAACATATCCTACTATTTTTTCTCTTAACCTTCACTGTAGGTTTCATGAGCTAAGCACGAGCAACCTGTACCCATTTCCCAGTACCTCTGGTAGTATGGGAGGAGCAATATTGTTTCAGAATATTAATAGATTGCATTGACTGAGAGGGTTTAAAAGGCCAATGAGACTAATAACAATTGTGACTGGAGCTGGGAGGAGTATTTACAACAACGCCTCCCAATAACTCCAGGCGAGTTACATTAAGGATTTGTACGAGCTATATTGTAATGCCAAAAGTCCTTTATTACATTCAGAGAATGTTCTTTCCAGTACAGCATTTGTTGACATTTGACCCAATCTGTGAACCCGTCAATATGAAGCCTATCTTGTGAATGAATCTGGGTTGTTTGATAGCATAAATTTGGCAGCTAAACGAAGTAAATTTATATAAATTTTCATAGAATGCCCTTAATTGCCCTAGATGTATCACAGACAAAATTGTGAACACTCCCTAGTCTTTGGTAAGTGGTTCTTCTGACCAAGTTTGCTGTACAGCAGACCAAGCATTTAGCATACTAGTGTTGCCATAAAGAGACCACAATATGTTAGACGCATAGGCCTATAAACAGCTAACATATCGGATTAATGTATTTGTATTGCCTACTGAAACGACATTAAACTGATTCAACATAAGATCCATAGCTGTGACAAAATTTAGGTCGATAACTCACAAGTACACTCTATGACGAAATCAAGAGTTTCCACATTTTTTCATGTCTGCCAAGGCCTAGTTGAATTCAGGGTTTAATTATATCATTCAATCAATGTCAAGTAATTTTACCGAGAGTACACATTTGAAATGGTACCATCTGTCACAGAAGGCTGTATTGGGAAAGAGGAATAAAAGACATTGAAAACAGACACCAAAAAAAATAAAATGGTGTACAAATATGGCAAGCAGCACATTGTGATGTCAGCCAAATGGGCCAAAGGCCATGCTGTGTCAGGGCAAGGTTTGACAGGACGCGACGGCGTGGGGTTTTTTTCACGCCGCCGTGTCGCCAAAGTAGGCGACAGCGCGACCGGACTTAAAGTAATAAATTAATTTATATGCACGAAGAAGAGACCAGATATTCCGTTCATACCCAGTAATTCGTTCATGAGATGGGCCTACATGTATCTTTTTTTTGAAAAGTTTTCTAAAGTAAGAGAGAGGAATCGTTGCATATGGTAGAGTTTTCGCGCAATACAGCTAACTAGCTGCGTGTTATTAATAATTCATATCAGGCTATAAGTGGCAACTTTGCATAAAATATTCATAAGCAGGCCCCTTGTCAGTATGATTGATAAAAAACTATATGACCTTGTCTGATCAAATGTGCAAGAAATGTCAACCATTATATTCACTAATTAAGAACTTTTATATCGAGTTTGCAACAACTGGGTGTTTATCGATGTGAGTGCTTTATGAGTAACTTTTAGTTAGAACTACTAGTTCTTATTTATATTAAAAAAAACATTCAAAATTGAAATGTGCGGCGTGAAAATGTCCATTTTTGAACTATGGAGAACTTGTTCAATTCTCATTAAAAAGATTGACCAATCACGCTCTAAAGTGTAGTATGTATGTGATAAGTTCTTTTCTGTTTAAAAATGGATGTCAAATATGACTTCGGTGTCGCAGTGGTCATTTTTCACGATGGGTCTGAATTGGAACTGGTGCATTTTCTAGTATGCCAGGCGAATGTAAAACCATTGATATTTAGACAGCGACTTTATCTAAAAAAAGGTAACTTAAATTTTGAAATTTAGACCCTATCGTCATCAAGTTTGGACCCTGAATTTATGGAATCACCAGGCCTATCCCCCCCACCACCATATTAAAAACTACATCCCACCCCTACACCCCCCAACCACCATAATTCAAGCGAACGACAATAATCGAAACGATATCGGTGACAAATCTGTACGTTAACCACAATAGTGGTTCGCCACATATACGAGGCGAAATTGATACCGTTACAGCGCTATGTGTTTCCTAACAGACCCTGTCAGTGAAACGGACCCTTTGCAATTTTGTTATTTAGAAAAGGGACGGTTTTCAACTCTTTCGATAACTATCGAGGGTTTTCAATCACAAATAACGGCTAAATATTCATTTCCAATCAGCCAAGCAACTTTGAGAAGGAAGCGGTATTCAAGCGATACAAGACGTATACTAAAATCGATTAAGAGAGTGGAAGTTTCTGTCTTAACTTGAACGACATCATTAACTTTTAACTATGCAGTAACTAATACGAATATTTTCTTTTCAATATTCAAGATTCATACACCTCTCTATACAATCCATCGGATATACAATTCTGCGATAAAATCGTAACCTTGCTGGCTATTATGGTCGAGATAAGAATGCAAAATATTGGAAGAGCTGGATGCGGTTAAATACAAAAAAACCATAGGAGAAGAAGTACTAGTAGGTCAAGAATACTAATTAGAAACAATGTACATCGCGCAAATCGTAAGGACTTCGAGACCAGCAAAAATGCCAGCGAGGAAGATAAAAACAAAAATCAACAAGAACTATATTTCAGAAAATAAAAACACATATTAGGTTTCCACGTAGATGTTCAGCGAGTCTAAAGTTTTACTTTACGGAATCTAACGCTCATCTTTCGAGGTTGAAATTGGCGTTAAAAATTTGAAAATCCGAAAATATCTCAAACATGAACACTTAGCCCATAAAATACTCCTAATTTTATGATTTATTCGCGATAGGTACTAGGAAAATAAAAAAAAAAAACGCCATAAACACGAGAGGTATGTTTTAATTGTTGAAATTGGTAACTTTAGTGATGACTGTTTGATTAACTGCTCTTTTTGTTAGTATAGTCCGTTTGACGTGATGCAAAAGCATTTAAAAAGGTCGCGGCAAATATTCTCTAGACAAAGGCGGTTTTCTTAAAGGCCGCCCCCAATACCTCCGTTCCCACAGAAGAACCAAGCCTGGACACACATGTTGCTTAATGTCATGTCAATAAGTGACACTTGATAATTGGCTTAGCTAATGCTGTTTATACCACCTAAGGGTTAGAGCCTGTACTATACACAGGACATGCTTCTATGAGTAGAGATTGCCATGACACAGTTGCAAGTATATTTTAAGTTCACGCAGACAAGAGAGTGCAAGAAAACTGTCCTTTGAATGTTTCGAAGTACTTCTATAAACATAGGCCTACAGTATAAAGAAATCTAAATAAAACAATTAAAGCCTGTTTAAAAGATATGGACTACTGAATATTTTGGTTATTAAAAATAACAGAAAAAACATGATAAAGATTGTGAACTCATGAACATACACACAGCATGATATTTGGTTTTAGGAAACACTGACAATTCATTCACAAAGATATTTCTTTTGCTACTAACACCTTTTGATTGAAAATATTTGAATTATTAATCATTAAGAGTAATCTACAAATTTGCTACTGGAAGCAAACATCTGACCAAAATTGATATTGTTTCTACTCAAAAATACAGTTATGCAAAATGTATTTGGTTCCTTATGATTTGGTTGATGTACATCAGGAAATACTATTCAAAATTGGCGTCCACACAAAAACCCATAGGCATGGAAACTGTGCTATCATGTCTGAATCCTTTATTCATGTCAGCGCCATGGGTGTCTTTGGTATGGACAACCCAGGGGGATTGGGACTACAGAAAAAAACACTTGGTTGGTTACACATTAGCCTCACATTCTGACATTTATCTCCCATTTTGACAACATGGTACCATCTTCTTCAGAATTATCAGCTCTTGCTTTCCGCTGAATGTATCTGGGGTAGCCCAGACACCCACAATTGGCAATTGTTGTAGTTGTTGACTCGTGTTGATTTTAGAAAAAAAATATGTAGAAATTCTTATTGTAGTTTTGGCCTTTTTTTTGGTCTCGAGCCAAATTTTAAAAAGTTGTTTCCTGACAACTAATAGAAAAAACAAGCTCTATGATTTAAATACTTAGAAGTGATACTGTGTACTTTTGTATTTTGGGTTTTACTGTGTCCAAAATCCCTCAATGTTTAGTCTCCTAATTCTGTACAAATCTTAGAGAAACAGCTATTATAAAAACTTTTAAGCTTGGATTTTAGCTAAATGAAAAATGGTGTACACCATTTCAATACAACTGGCTCGTCAAATTCAAATGCAAAATAAACAAATAATAGAAATTAGGATATGTTTCGTTATGAATGATAATACAATATAGGGCAAATGGCAAATGACAATCTATTCAGTGAAATCATTCCACCGATAGTCATTTGGGTTTGTGTTACATTGAATTGTTCACGTTATATCACAAAATATAACAATTTGAGAGGGAGGAAAGATTTTGATAAGAGTATTTTTCAGCTTATACTAACATTGATTTGAATTGATTTAAATTACCAATGGTAGTTGAATGAACACCATGAATAAAACCAAGCATTGTCTGTGAAGACAAAATTAAATATAGTCATGCACTCAGCTAACCTATGTCCAAATCAAGTAGAACCCCCAAACTGTGAACTGCGAGATGGGATTGAAGGAACACATAAATGTAATCGATCTCCATCAACTGGATCATTGACAACTTGAAGGTAAACTTTTAGCTAGTGGGAGCCAGGCCTTTAATACACTAGGATTTCAGCAATTTCAGTAGTTGCATTTACCCAGTGATATTTAGAAAATACACCCCAGGTTTTGGGGTATGATATTACGATAACCAGATCACACAGGTCAGTTGGGTCAAGTAGGCTATAAGTAAGCCCACTGAACTGTGTCCTGGGTGGATGAGGCATATTGTAACTAGTAGTGGGACACGCTATGACCAACGCCGCGTAGCTGACATCAAGTCGAATCGCGCAAAAGTTTTCGACGGAGAGGATTTTTTTTCACGCCGCCGTGCGCAAAGTAGGCGACATCGCGGAGTGCCTAAGGAATAAATTATTAATAATGCACGAAAGAATTGTTACGGGTATATTCCGTTATTACAGTAATTCTCAATATATCGGTCCCCGTACCTTTGTGAAGTTTTTCGAGCGCCTTATGGTCGAGTACCGCGCAATACGGCTTAGAAAAAGCTGCTGAGTTATAGAAATCCTATAAATTAATAGGACTATAATTTCGCAACTTTGCATATAACTTTAAAAAGACAAGTGGCTGAATGAGCCTTACGAACGTCGTGTAATTATCGTAATAAAAAGATATGCCACGCACCGGCCAGTACGATGCTGAAAATATGACCTTGTTTGGGGCCGGTCCAACTCGTAATTGTTTCTCAACAACCAGTATGCGGGCCTCTATTTTAATTTTTTCGGATATAACGCGTTACGGAAAAAAAATTATAAAAGATGTGACAAGTGTTTTTTAAGTTTATCATTATCGCTTTAAATACATTTTTAGGGGAATAAAATCAAGTTGATATTTTCAGCCGCCAGAAGGACATGCTGTTATATCAGTCGCGTTCATTTTGATAGTCGCTCTCCGTTTGAATTGAAATTATTTTTGGCAACAAATCTCTCCGATTTTCCGTCAAATGCGTATTTCATTTCAATTTGGGGACATTTTACCGGCTTTAATTTGGAAGACGCACTCCAAAGAGTAAATTTGGGCAAACATCATTTAACATTTTCCTCAAGATTTTCCACATTTTTTTGGGGGGTGGGGTGTGGTATATTTTAGGAGCTTCAGATGTTTTGCTACAATACCTCAAATCGTATATTTTACTACTTGCCTTTGAGTCTGACATACCCGCGTTTATAATTTCAGTCGTTCTTTTCTATACAACTGTTAAAACTTTTTTCCTAAATTCTCCTTTTTTGGAGATCTTTAATCTATGTGTCCATTTTAATAACTTTAGTTGCATTTTAATTTGTTTATATTTCGTTATATGCTTTTTAGGCCAGCTATGGATTAAATATTTGGACTTGCTCTATGTGGTTTTTTTTTTTCTAGTTAGTCCAGTTTTTGATCTATAAGACCAATCTGTCACATTTCCTGATTTTAATTTTGTTCATTTTAGTTCGGGTTAAAATTTTTGGATGTTTCTATGTTGGCTTTTTCACTATATCAGACCAACCTGATACATTTGGCTGTTTTTAAAATTGATCATAATTTCGTTTTTTACTTTCTGGTCTTTAGTCATGTAATTTAGTGGCCCAAATTTTACAATATTTTTTAATGTGTTATTGTTGTCGGTCCTTACTCGCCATTTTTAATTATTTTGTTTTGGAATACATGTCCTTATACGTTATATTTCGTTTAATTTAATTTAAAAATGTAAAATTTTAAAATGTAGTTTTTTTAATATTATTATATTTTAGGCACGTCCACGGAAGCTAAGTGATTTGTTCCGTCATATGTGGCCAATAACGGGATTGTTTTTTGAAAACAACTGATTAGGACCACTCAATTTGGCTTGTGCGGAGCGTGGCCTATTACTGCGGTGGTATAAACGAAGTGTATTAGACTTATAGCGGGGACTGTGCGCACGGCCGGGTGATACTAAACAATACGCGTATTCACCCCCCATATACACACACACAAAAAGCGCACGATTATGAGCCAAGATAGTCTCAATTGGAGTCCATGGCACAGTCAGTCAATTTCCATTCATTAAGCGTATTAAAAGAAAATAGCCCACTGGTTTTGGAGTCGATACCCACTACCCACAGGTAAAATTCCTGTAGATTGCATAACACGTAGGCCTATAGGGCTCATTGAACTTTGTCTTCTGTGGATGGGCTCATAGTGAATACGTTTAAAATGACACTAAAAAGAATTAAACATAGGCCTATGCTTAATTAGCGGGATTTACGAAAGTTTTTACACAAACCCACGTCAATACATAACTGAAATAGGGTTTTGGGTAAACCATATTTTATTTCATTCAATGAAATGAAATGAACCATATCTCTTACCCAAAACCATGCATATACATATACGTTTGCTCGTATTCAAAGTGAAGTTTGTTTTCATCAAACCTTTTTCATTGTAAATGGAAATTAAAAGCCACTATTTTTTCCAAAATCAAACATTGCCCTTTTGTCTCTAAAGTGTCGTATGTCGTCTTTGTGAAAAACAGACATTTAAGCGCGTTATAAGCGGTCTGAAGATGTTATTGTCAGCATGTGCCTTCAAGTAGAGGGTCCGACTTTTATCAGAGTATAAATTCCAAATATTTCAAATTCAAATAAGTTTTATTAGATCTCCCAGTCAATACAGTACACAATGATAAAATTCATTACAGAAATATTAAAGAGATTAAATGTTGTTTTTAAACGGAATAGTAAAAATAAAAACATAAATGAAAATGAGCAGGAGAGGCCATTAATAAGTCAGGGACTTCGAGATGGCCCCACCTACACTATTACAGGGGGAGTTTAAAATTAATATCGGATTACTAGACAGGACGGGACAAGATTAGACAAAACAAACATGACATAGAGACAAGAGGACATTGACAATTATTTTAAACAGATGAGGGGCAAAAGAACATATCGATTATAGTGAGCCAAACAAGAAATGACGAATTGACAAAGGATGTGACAGGTGATCAACAGAAATTGAAGATAAGGTTTTAGAACAAATAATAAATAATTTGAATTAATTTATTTAAGTCAATCATGTAGATAGTTTTAAAGCACTAGTTCAATTCAATTCAATTTCAGTTTATGAAATAGGCCTCTGGCCAAATCATACACATAATAATAACAGTTAATTATACCTTACAGAGGGTGGTGAACAATAATCAATATTATTTTGATTGGACAGAGCTAATATATAAATTACCAAACTTGTTGAATACTTTTTCTCATTGTCAGCATAGGGCTATGTTGTCAGTAATTGTTTGAAAGGGTTGTTTTTTTAAATGGAGTTAGGGTATCTGTGGGTAATCGGAGGAAGAAGCTTAACCCTAAGATGCATTATACGATGGGCACACCAGAGAAAGAATAGTCTTTTAAAAAGAAAACCTCGCATTAGCGAGGATGTTAGTACTTAATATGTTCGTGTAAATACTCGAGAATTCATGGGTGGGAAACACCTATCGAATTAAAGAGATGATATAAACCCTGCATAGTATATATTTCAGTCCATAAACCATACTCCTGCGATCCACCTTTAATTCTGAACTTACCACTGGTTTGAAAATGCAAGCCTTATACAGCTATCCATTTATAGGTGAGTGCCCCCTGTTATCAAATTAGATTCTAAATATTTTAACCACAGTCCATGCACAGAGAGAGATTACAAAATTCACTTAAAGGAAACAAGTTCAAAACAAAACGCTGACACTAGAGGCAATGAAGTATCAAAATGCAAAGTTCAATAGCTTTCATTCGCAAGGTGTCTTTAGAAAACACACCCCTGAGTGTTGTGTATTAATATATGATGTATACCTAGAATACACAATCAGTTTCATGTCAAATGCATGTACAAGTAACAACCCACTGAACTGAGCCTTGGTTTGATGAACATATTGTAACTAAAGTGTGTGCTATCTGGGCATTGTACATTAATGGTACTCTCAAACCATGGGTCATATCATCTATTACATGTCATGAACTGAGAAGTTATCCACTGGGATGGGTGCGCTATCATCCCAATCCAAAAAGTTTTGTTTTCTAGTTGTTAGGAAATGTAAATGAATGTCCTAGTAGGCATATACCCATGTCCTACTTCTTTAAAATCATTGGAACCAGAGGCTTGCACTGCTACATGAGACAAACCACCCAACTCTGTGCATGACTGTTTTATTCTGCCAATCAATTGCTTTGTCATATAATAGGGTAACGATGCAACAATGTAGTGGCTTTTATCTATTCCGATTTTATACCATCCTTGATGGAAAAAATGGTATCAGTTTCTATGCATTTGAAATCACAAAACGAGCACCAACACGATTTTCGACTGAGTAGTAGGTACCCATATATTCGACCAGATGGAATAGCAAGTGGGAGGTTATCGCATCTGAAGTCCACGTACGCATTGTGAAAACACATGATCGTATTACTATCAAGTATGACACACTTTGCAAGTTATCTTTAAATAATCTATACATGAGGTAACGATCACTACTTGCTATTCTTTCTCGCCATTGTTGAATTTAAATATCTTGACACCTATCTAGTGGTCATAGTTATTGGTCATATAAACTTGACAAATACGGCGCGATATGGCCTCGCGGGTCTTACTACGACATTTCCGATACAACTGCAGGATATGCTATACTCAATATTGAGCCGGCAGGTATTCACGCAATATACAAACTAGGGTTAAATCGATTTAGAGAGTGAATTTTCTGTCTACTTAAACGGATTGCTCTACCAGTAACTCTCCGCGCATAATTAGTAGGCAGTTCCAGTTACCTATTACCGGAATCGGTACACGAACACACCTTCTACAACAGACCTCATCAATTTTAATTAATTCGAAATAATGCTAATCAATCCCATGGCATATTCCCGCTCAAATATGTTTGTCCGGCAGCATAGTTCTCCCTCTACTTCTAAAACGAAATCGAAAATAAGATGTCGGTTGGTAGCTATCGCGCGAGATACCTTCGTAAGAAGTCATCTCACCAATGAGCAAGTTTTCCGAGCGCCTTTCAACGCCCCATTGGAAACGCATGGTAACTATACCACGGCGATTGGCCTACCACTTTTGATAGTTTAGCAATTTAAGTCACTAAAAAAGGTGAGTGACGAAATTCGTAAATCGTATCGTTTGCGACGGTTGCAGAGTGTAGTTTGTGGAAAGTTTCTACGCAGCGATCTTGTGTTTGTTGCGTGTGAAGTAGATGCTTGGTTTTTTCTGAATATGGATTTTTGAAAAATTCGCGATTTTTTTTCTCCACAACTAAATATTTCCATAAAATCACAAGATACGGTAGAATTCCATTGATCACAGAATTTAGGTATTTTTTAACAAAGCAATTTGATCGCTAAAGAAGGCTAATATGAGAATGTGCCACCAAAAACCCAGCTTGCATCCTAAACTTGAAACGGCAACCCTATCGCGGCATGTGGCGCTCAGGGGGAAAGGCCGCGTTCGTAGCGAGGACGTAGGTGAAGCATTTATAAAAAAAAACATAAGTTATTGTCATTATAAATCTGCCGAATGTTTGACACTCGTTGATTATACCTGCTAAAATGCTTCTTGAAGGGATAGCTTTTAATTACGTAGGGAAGGGACATGCATATTTAAAGATTGATAGTGGTTAAACTTCCCAAAAATGCAAAATTTAATAAAAAAATCTCAAATATGCCATTTTTGAAAACAGTACTGCAAAATTAGGCCTATGTGCACATGTCATACAACTCACTCTCTTCGCTACATGTAGTTGTGTTGGTAAAGGTTTGAAGGGGAAACCATGAAAGTTCATCTCAGAATGATAGCTGTAAACTTCTCACAATGCCAAGAAATAACAAAAACTCCTGAAAATTTTTTTTTGCCACATTTGTTGGTTAAAATAATTTACGTTCATTCCAAGGCCAATTTAAGAGCATACTTAGGATCACTCGGTTGCATATGTATGTTTATTAGGATCATAGAAAAATTCCTGAATTTCAGATCGTTGCATTTGATTGAAAAAAATCAAAATTGTGCTAATTTTGGTCAAAAATATGGCTCATTAGGGTAAAGTAAGGCAATCAATAGACTGCAAAATTCTGTATGTGAGTGTATAAGAGAAAATCCCTGCAAGTTGCAGAATGATAGGTATAAGTCTCTTTAAAAGTAAAATCTAATTAAATAGTGGTTTTCATGAAAATCACAAAATGTAAGCATTTTCCTCAAAAACTTATTCAAATTAGTGGTAAATGGAGAATAAATACTCGAAATGTTATGTACTCTGTAGGTACATATATCAGGAAACATAAACATAAAAAAATCAAGCGTATATACCTTTTATCGTTTACATTCTGTAATATTTTTGCCTGAAAGCGGAACAGATACCACGGGCTGCAATGGGCCAAAATAAAGAAAATAAAAGGACTTGACCTTTCGATTTTCATTAATTAGGCGCGTTTGATAACGAAGGGGAATCTCTACACCCTATACAAACTATATTTTCGGAAAGCTCTTTTAGCGGGATCCTAAGTGGATCAAAATTCTTCCGAAAGGAAATTAAGCTATGGAACTTGGTTTATAAGGCGTGGGGGAGTCATTGGTCAAGAAAGGAAAAAAAACTATTTGGGGCTACTGTGCACCAAAGATCCCACCTTAAAGGCAGACTCAGATTTCCTGAGAGGAGGGCGCCCCCAATTCCAAAAAAAAATCGTGTGTTTTGCATTGTACATATGCTGTCCTTACTAATCACTGTGTGAAATTGCTAACTTAAATCGAATTCCTTCATATAGAAATCACAACTTTGTATAAAATCCGGATCCGGAAATTTTTGTTATACACCAGAATCCTATGGGGAGTAATATACATAAATGTTTACTGATCAAAAGAAACAAACCGATTCATCTCAAATTGAATTGTGACTTTAGGTTACATCTTAGGTCTAGTGACTATTTTTCAATTATTCACAAAAAAATAATATTCGCAAAATCTCCGCGTCAGACTTAAGTCAAGTTCTCATGGGGCAAGTGGCATTATTCGAGTTCAATGCATAGTCCCATAGTATGTTTTACTTTGCTTTTTATCCCATTCGTAAAGAGTCCGTTTTTGAGAAATCCTTGCTACAGGACGAATGTCGTTCAAATTCACTTCGAGATATGTGCAATTTAATCTTAGAAACACTGTTTTTTCTTCCAGTTAGTATATTTTAGAAATGCTATTTTACTTTATTATCAATTAGATAATAAGTCTTCAATTGTCCACAAATAATTGTGGAAACTAGGGATCAAAAGCTTATTTACTTTTTGAGATATTGAGAGTTTCAAAAGTGGAAAAATTAAATATCGCAGCTGAGAAAAACATAGACATTACGAAATATGAGTAAGAGATTTCAATTTGCCGAAGTTTTTTCGATCATAGCTTTTGAACGGCGAAGGCTCCGATTGTCCTCAAACAAAAAGCAATAGAAAGGTAATTTGTCCTCGGTTTTAATTGTAGATTTTATTTGTTAGCCCTCCGAAGGGTTTTTTCCCCTACCAGCCTTAACTGAAACGCGGACGTGAGAGGCGATAGAGATCTTGCCACATTCGACACCCACGGGCGCGCGTTTTATTCATCATAATAATTCTGACTTATTACTCACTGAACTCGCCTCTTTCCGCAACGGTGCTAAAATTAAAAATAATTTATCATAAAAAGCGACCGCACGTGCAGTTCTTAAATATCAAGAGGCGACAGTTTAGTGCACACTTAAACAAATCAGTAAGTGATAAGAAGTCTACTCCGCAGTAATGGTAAAGAAAAGGCAATCAATATCAGTGGTCATCACATACTTTGAACTGTTGTATTACTTGTTAGACATGTGTAAATAAGAAGCCGTGAACATGTAAAATTGACATAAAAAGTTCCCTTATAGTACTAACTGCACGCAAACGAATGAAACGTAGAGTTGCGCTAATTAGACCCTTTTGTGTAATGTTGGAAACTGCGACTTAGGCCTAACGGATAATCTACGGCAAAAGGGCCTAACTGAAATTTTTGAACGTAAAAAAAATGGACCACATTATCAGAAAAAATGTATTTCGCCAAATAAGGAGCAAAGTACAACAAAGAACTAATTTTCTAGGTGCATGGGAAAAAATCAAACTTTCAATCATTGCAAAACATGAAATGTTAGTTAGTCCCCGTTTGCCGTGGAGGGGCGGTATATCTTTCATCCTTGTAGGGGGGACCAAAATCATTTTTACAGAAGGTCCGAAATGAAGACTTTTTAGCTCAACTTTATAACTGGTAGGTGCAAGTGATTCCATCTTACACTCGAGAAACCCGCGTTATGCAATGTACTAATAAGGTCCTAGGTGAAATAGTGCTTTGCCTTCTTTCGACCACTTTTACCACCGGTACCGGACTCCAATAAGGAAAAAAAACGGTTTGGAAATTTTAACTTTACACATTTCTTTGTCGTTTAAGGACACTACCCCCTTCGGTTATAACTAATTACAGTCTTTCCTTTCCAGTACATTCCTACCAACCCCAAGTTAAAAGTTATAAGGGGGTGTCCATATTACCCCACTTGACCCTCAGACTCAAATATACACCCGCAAATTTGAGCAAAAAAACAAACAACTAACAACAATTTATGGCGTAGCCTACTGATTATCACTGACAGCTCGGGGCAAAGCTACTTAGTATAACGGCAACTATTAAGCGATCAATAGGATTTGCATATTGGACTCTGGCCTATGTATACACTGGCTATGAGGGATAGTACATACAGTAAAGATGGGGTAACTTCATAATTCATTCATATTTCGTTTATTTTATTCACATTCAAATCAAAAACATACAAAATAAAACTGGGTGAATCGTAATACATAGATATTAACGTAAGAATACGCATTTTATGGAGGAACTGGTCGAAGGCCCGGATGTATACCACAGCCTTAAAAATTGTACATTACACATTGAACACAAGGACAAAGAAACTATCCGCACAAGCAACACACAAAGCAAGTATCCAAAATCAATGAAGAAAGATATTAAATATGATTTATATTTTCTTTCGAAAGTTTATTTGAATTGAATTTTTAATTGATCAACATCAGAGGAGTTCCACAAGTTGGTTGGGTCCGCTTTTCCTAATGTTTATCCCGAATTCCCATCTTATTTCTCTTGGATTAAAATTATTCCCCGTTTTCTTGCGTATAGTTATGGATATTAGATCTCATGGTGAAAACAAAGCTACAATGATAATACTTTGCAAATATCTGAACCTAAATTATTAGAGACGAAATTGCCATGTCTGGGAAAATGGGTTATAGAGGAAATGTATTATAGGCCTATCATTTCCCATTTTCCCCGCCTCTGTGACGAGATTAATGTCTACCGACTACCATCTGGCGCGGACAAGTACATGTGTACACATTTTAAAGAACAACTCCGTATTTAAAGCGACTGCGATAGACGATAGGGGCGGCTCAAATAACGCGACGTAATTTTCTCGATATTAAACAAAAACACATACCTTCGATCAGTACAGAAGGCAAACGACGTAATCCGTTAATCGTTCCATAGTAGGTATTCGCGTAATAATAATATCCGAATAATATCGAAAACGCTCCCAGACTCCGGCGTGCATGGCTACGACGGCATTGTAATAACACGAGGGGTCGCGTGCTGGCAACACTGTTTGGAATAGTCCTGCCGGTAGAGGGCGCGCGTAACTGTATTCGACAGAGCCAAATTTGGACGTAGCATTGAGGGGCGCAGACACGCCTTATATAGCCTATATTACGGGGGCACGATACAATATCGTACACACAACCATTGCACGCGCCATAGACTGTTGTGAAATGCTGGTCCGAATATGGCTATAAATACTCGAGTTACCTTTCGTTTTGGAAAATACGGATATAATGAATACAACCAGTAGAGATTTCTCTACCATATCAAAATGTGAGGATAACATAGGTTTCAATTTTATAGATATATTACACTACATTTTTAAACAAGTTCCTCCCTCTGTGTTTATACGCCGATCACACTCAAATTCAAATTTCACATTCAAATTTCGATGTTTTTCTTTCAAAATTGTCAGTAACAACAAACATTCACTCTTATCCGTTAACATACAATTGGTCACCAAAACAAAAACCACGAATTACTAAATAATATCTCACAATTTTACACAAAAGAGGCGATAAACCTAGGACTGATATAGGCCGTTTCCACTCTATGGTGGTGTGTACCCTAAAGAACCATGGAATCAGCGTCCTTTACTTGGGGAAGCCATACATGAAATGTAAACAACTGGATTTGACCCGAACTTTTCAGCGAAGTTTACTAGGAGTTGTCGAACATTTTGGGCAAAAACGGACATAAAATTTAATTCTGGATTAAATTAAGCGAGAAATTGGTAAGATTTTTTTTTTTTTTAATTTGCCAAATTTTAATGCTAAGACAGTTTGTTTTGTGCTAAATAATAATATCCGAATAATATCAAAAACCCCCAGACTCGTGGCGACAGCATTGTATACACGAGGGGTCGCGTGTGTCGGTAGAGGCGCGAGTACTGGAATTCGACAGAGCTAAATTTGAACATAGCAGTCGGGGCGCGGACACGCCCGATACAAACTGGTCCGGCTATCGTAAACGCCGTTGTATCTTCGCCCCTCCCTTTTCTAGACGATGAAATTTGCGGGAGAGAATTATTATTCGTATTTATTTTTATCCAACATCAAGCATACCACATGGTACAGTAATTGCGGAGATACGATACTGTAGGCCTATATATATAATAAGCGTAAGTAATATATAATAAACTACTATTAAATATACAAGAACATACATATAACAACTTGTTTGAACCAAATACAATAGAAGCGAGAAAAAAAAGGGTGCAGAAAAGAAGAAAGGTGAAATATAAAGAAGACGACTTATAATGGGCTATTCCAGAACCCCCCCCCCTATAGAGAGCAAAATTGTTTGTTCACAAAATATCTGGAATTCCTGGCTATCATTCCATGAATTATCTGGAATTCCAGAAGCTACCTTCCGTAAATTACCAGGAATTCCAGACACTACCTTCCGTAAATTCTAGGAATTCCTAGACTACAAATGTAAAAAAAAACAACTTGGAATTCCAGAGGATTATATGGTTAGGGGTATAGAAAGTGTTGAAAATATTGATTTTTTTTCGGAATTTTCCTCCGAAAATCGTAAAAACGCCGGAATTCCGTCACCCTCTATACCTAAAATGGCTGAAATTCCCACCCCATATTAGACATTAAATTCTGGAATTCCAGCTTTCAAAAGTGACAAAAAGTCTGGAATTCCGGCGCCCTCTATGGTGGGAGGGTGCATTTTTTCTGGAATAACCCATTGGAGGTAGAGACAGCTAGATAGAAATTATGAAAATGATGGCATTAAGGATGAAGAAATGATGATCAAGGAGATGTACCGGGGTCATTTCATACTAGATTTTAAAATAGCGAAGGAAGTAGCGTTTTTCAAATCAGTATGGAGCAAAATTCGCGATCTTTAAAACACCTTCTTTTAAACCTAAATCGACAGGGTTTTTGCAAATTAGATTTGAAAATTACACCCCGCGTTTTCTAACGCCCGAGGTCTCCCAAAATTGGGATATCAATTTACATATGTCGTGCCAAAACGGGTTCTCGTCCATTTTATAATTATAGGTTAATACGAAAGCAACGCAAAAGCATATCTCCGGGACAAATATTTGCCACAGAATTTATAGGAGCATTGCCTTTTCCACCACGTCGACCGGGAAGATTTCGCAACGTGCTCTCTCACGCCGAATTCACAGCACTCGATAGATACCTTAGTCGGTATTTATGATTTTTTTTTTTTTTTTTTTTTTTTTTTTTTTTTTTTTTTTTTCGTATTTCAGTAAACTGGAAATTTTGTATTTCACATTTGTTTCGTACCGAAGAGCATAATCGAAGTTTATTCGTTAAAGAAAAGCGTTACATCCGTGTAAAAATCGAGGCTTTTATTTTTTAAGAGGAGGTGGATTTGATACGCCCGGTGCACCTTTAACCGATATCTTTTGGAATTACCGTCAATATAATTCGATCATTACTTTTTTTGTCGTTCTCGTCGACTAATAATGAGAAAACACGTATTACGCATTTTAGAGCGTCTCGCCGGGCCGCGTTTTCTCGATTAGGTGACCACGTCCGCCATCGGCTGGCCGTGTCAGCCATCTCGAGTGAGGGCGCTCTATAATGTCGCGCGATGGATCCAGATAGTGGCGGTCAACCGCGCTACCGGCTCTTCATAGAATTGGAGCGTAATTGGCGGATATTTGTCCTAGAGATATCTTCGAGGGCGTATTCTTTCGTATTTAACTTATGATTATAAAATGAACGAGACACCGTCTTGGCGGTGCGATACGGCGACATACGTGAACCGTCGTGAAACGCCGATTCTGCGGGGCTCGGGAGTTCGAAGAACGGGACTTTTTTTTTTTTTTTTTTTTTTTTTTTTTTTTTTTTTTTTTTTTTTTTTTTTTTTTTTTTTTTTTTTTTTTTTTTTTTTTTTTTTTTTTTTTTTTTTTTTTTTTTTTTTTTTTTTTTTTTTTTTTTTTTTTTTCGAGACTATGGGGGTGAGACAGCGGGACTATTTCTGCGAGCGACATACGGGCCCGGACTTCTGCGATACTGTAAGGACTTTATGCTGAAACGTGCACAAATCGGACTTTCATTCGGATATTGAGCTGGCCAGCTATGGGATTATTAATGTTACCGTTTCTTTCGGAGTGAGTTAACGCGCAACAAGTTCTCAAGATTGCGCGTTTCCGACATTTGACAGCCGACATCGACGAAGGGGATGTGGACATATGGTAGGATACAATGTACTTCATATTGATTCTTTACTGATTTGAAATTTTAAGAAATGTTGGAAATTTAGGTTAAAATTGTGGTTGGCCATTTGTACTAAAATGTGCGTGTTTGCTGTCATGTGGAACATGTAGGGGTTTGTGTTGAGAGGTGGTGTGTGATAGTGGTTGTGAATTGTGTATGTGTAGAGATAGTGTGGATGAGAATACAGTTTGGGGGGGTGGAAGATTTAGTTTTGAGTACGTTGGTGAAAATGGGTTAAATGAGTAGGCATGAATTAGTTTAGACTGTGTGCGGAGCTGGGATTTTAAGTTACAGGGTTGGAGCTGATAAATTAAGGAGTTGGTTAGGCGAGTTATGGCGTGAGGTTGAGTTGCTACGTAAACAGTGAGGTGTAGGTGGGATAAGCGGGTGAAAGGAAAGGGGGTGTGAATGGCGTTGATGCGAATGGTGCTACGAGTGGTGTTTGTTTGAGCTGAGTTTATGATCAATAATTGGGCGAAGGGTAGATTGTTTTTTGCTTGTGACTGAGTGGCCAAATGCCTTGACCTTGTGCATGTATTTTTAGAGTGGCGCCAGTTGAAACTGAAGATAGTGCTATTGAAAGCAGTTTTTGAGTATAGAGTGTTAGGTAGTTTTATATTAATGCTCGGGTAGTGAAGGGGCTATGTATAGGTCCGACGGATGTAATATATTACACTTACCAACCCTCGTCGGGAATCGAACTTTGTCCTTTTGAGCGAGAGTCCAATGGACTATCCACTAAGCCATGGCTACTAATACCCACCTTAAATGTTATTTTAAATGTATAAAACATCCGTTTGGGTATTTCTGTTTGGGTTTTTAAAAGCCAACCTTCAATATAGTATGCTGTGTGTAAGATGTGTTATTTTGTTGCTGTTTGTTTATTTTTTAGTTATTTTTAGTGTTCCTGCGGGTTAGACATTCGTATATGTACGCGTGCATAAAGATATTTTCAATATTGCCTAACATCATAAAAGGCTTGCCTAACATTATAAAAATGTTGCCTCGCATCATAAAAAAGTTTGCCTAACTTAATAAAAAAATGTTTGCCTAATTTCATAATAAAAAGTTTGCCACCATCATTAAAATGTTTGCCTAACATTATAAAAAGTACAATGCAAAATTGCAAAAAATACAAAAAATTCATAACGGTCTAAATTTGAATAACGAACTATCCACCATACCTATCTAAGTGTTTTGTTGTTTTGAATGATGTATCCTTTTGGCCACAAGTTTTAGTTACCTATCACTAAAAACAATGTCACAAGTTATACAAATATGTATAAACATTGTTTAGTGCTCGGTTTACAGAACATCCATTAACATTGTAACAATGCTATAAACATTTTGAAAAGTATTAAAGTGTTATGAATGTTATGTGTTTGCGGGTATTAGGCCTAAACATACATTTCGCTCATAGTCAACAGGACAATAATAGTATCGTGGTGATATTTGATTGATATTAAACAAAAATCGACACCCATTTTGATAATATTTAAAGGATTTTGTTGTGAAAAAAACGATGCGGAATATAATTTCAGAATCATTAATCTTTAAATATTGCAAAAATGCGAAAAGAAAAATAAAGCCATTGTTGGAAAATTGCTTACGTTTTAAAAAACAATGTAAACGGAAACGTTGTTTAATAACATTTGCACAATGTTTGGAAAAAAAAATTTTAAAAAAAATATATCAAATGTTATTATTAAAACATTCCATAAGGTGATATACGGATTATCCATACAGTATACGGTTTCAATAGCTTTTTTTAACACTATATCAATATCATATTTGATTAACATTTCCAAAATGTTTCAAAAACATTAAGATAAACCAAACATCTTGCTAACATTTTCAAAATGTTTCGAAAAAAACAGAGGAAAATGTCAGCAGAAAATCATTTCAGCGACAATCTCTAAAACATTTGGTATAAGAGAATGTTTTAATATCTCTATACAAACTTAACGATATTTGGTAGTAATGTTTGAGAAAGTTGTCCTAACCGTATCACTACCAAAACCCAAATAGAACTCAATGAGCCGAGGTCCCCTTTCCAGGTAAGAGGTTACCCTATTGTTTAGGAAAAGGAGGGAAAAAAAGTTAGAAATTAATCGGCAATGTGTTTTTGAAAATACATTTAAGCAAACATTTTTAAAATATCGTAAAAAACATTGTTAAACGTGTTTGATAATGTTTCACCAACATTTATCAAACGTGTTTTTCGTAAAATATTAATCAAACCTTTGAAAAATGTTATGAAAATGTTATGTGTTTGTTGGGAATGCAATTAGTGTACATGTCTCGCACAAAAGTCGTTATAAATATTCTAATAAAGCTACTCTGTAAGTTTGGCTTAAAACGATTAAGATTTCCTAAACTAAAATATGTCGTATCGCAGTGGCCAATGTTTATGTTACACGGGGTACTCGAGCGTGCAGTGTGTATTTACGGAAACCCATTCACGTCGCAGTAGACCGGTAGTTACCTTAGAAAATGCACCGATGAGTGCAGCTTTCTAGGAAAAGGTACGAGTTTGTTGAAAGACGTAAGATAAAGCTAATTTACACTGGTCACGTCTACGATTGTGATACGGAATGTGTTTCGCGAACGCACGAAAGTCCAACTACTAGAAATCGCAACTCGTGCTAAGTATATTCTACGACTCAAATTTCGCGAACGGACCCCAGGGAGAGACTGCTGAAAATCGTGAAATAGATTTGATCTGGAAATTCAGTCGCTTAAGGTTGCTCGCGATTATTGCACGCGCTATGGAAAGAGAATGGACCTCGCGCCCCACTTTCACGAATAATTACAACCAGAATTGATTTTGGCTTAATTACAACTAGGAGATACGGGAGACACGCACGACGCGTGGATAGGATAAAAGAAATTTCTGTATTAATTCCGTTATGGAACGTCAACTTTATAATTTAACGACATGCACGGTCGGACTAATGGAGAGACTTTGTCGTCGCATTCAAAAGTGACACGATTGTTCGAACGCGTCCATCACGATCATTCGCATACTCTCTTAAATCGAAAGATTGAGGTGAGGGAAAAGTCCAAATTAAGATTGAGATATCAGTCTTAAAGATCGAACATTCAAACCAAATTCCATTGTATTTTCAATCAAATTTTAGACTTTTCCCTCAACTCAATCTTTTAGATTGCTTTTTCAATCTTTGGTTTTAAGAGAGTAGGGACGCTAACGCACCGCATGGCTCGCAACGCCAGCGCGGACGCCCCATGCATTACGATAACGTCGCGGCGTGTATAGATACGTCCCCATCCTTTACTAATCGTAAGCGTTCAAACTACTTCGGGACAACCGCCCACTTTGTAAATCCGAGGGTACAATCCTTCATATCCTAAATAATTGCCAAAAATGCTCGACAGATATTAAAGGGATTAGCAGCGACTTGCTAATCCGAAACATCGAAAAAAATAATCAAAATTCATATTTTTATATTTTTGTTACTGGCGTGGATATGCGAACAGAACCTGCAAGTGGTTGGCTTGAAATCCGTGTTGTCACGCAAAACCCAATGTACTAAAAGATGCTAAGAACAAATACAACTTGACCAGAAATATATATTTATCAAATTATATTTATATATTCATTCATTCTTTTTGTCAAAATATAATATACGTTTAAGAATTTACAATAATTTCCATAACAAAACTCTTACATAGTTAATCTCTTTACTTCAGAGTTACACAATTTCTTGAATTTTCAGAATTTCACCAAATATTTGAGCGCTCAATTTGTTTTCATTCAAAATGGATTTTTGTGTATCAAACCAAGTAGGACTATTTTTACGTGCGCACTTTTCTTAAGGATTAAGCCGGCATGCGAGAGTTCTTCTTGAAGCTGTTGAGAAATATCGGTGACGAATCAAATAGGCGACTCAACGAAAATCCAATTGTCCACAAATTCACATAAAATAAGAGTAGATGTAGTGTAGATGCAGAATTTGCAGTCTCCACAAATGATAGTGAAAATCAGTAGCGGTGAACTACAGAAATCAAACCCAACAAAGTACATTAAGTATCTGGATTTCTGTAGCTCCAGGTAAATTGACTTTACATCTAACAAGACCATAAATTTTACATGTACTGCAAAGTTATATTTTTCAAATACCAAACTTTGTAAATGTTTCATCCAGAATTATTTATCAAGATAATAATTTCAAACTATGCATTAACTCCAGGATAAATCTCATAATATAAATTTGATAATTGGCAAATTTTCTTATACACATATGCATGAACTGCATGTAATAAATTATAAAAGTTCCTGGTTGTTACTTTCATTGTTGAAATAGAAATATTTTCCTTTCCTTTCCGAGTAATTACACATTACTTTTTCATATGAGAAACCTTTAATCATAATATACAATAAAATAATTTAATTTTTTTTAATCATGAAGTAATTGAATTCTTTTATGAACAAATTTAGCAAGATTCATTTCAAAATTCTCTTGAATCTTTCAAATATAAAGAATCTTTGGAAAATGACAATTTCTGCATTGTCAAGATTTCTTTTATGAGTTGAACTTCACTGACATTGTTTTGTATAAATTGTCAAGCTCACATTTAAATTATGCTGAACATGTAAAAGAACATTTCCAAAATTTTGAACAGTTTAAAAGTGTCAAAATTTATAATTTACACAAAATAGTTTAACCTTTTGAAATATTCAATTTTCACTGTCCAAAATTGATAGAAATATGTAAAAGCAAAATATAAAAATTCAACTTACATGAAATTGAAGATAAATGCTGACTTTACTCTGGACTACAAGTAGAGCTTATGCACCATCCCTGTTGACCTCAGGCCAACACACACCATGCTGCCGTTGACTTCTCCATGTAGAACCTCAAGTTCGTGACCAAAATGTGCTCCCTCAGAAAAGCTAACATTAAAAGACAACCTACTGCAGCAGTCCACATTCTACATGAAACTTGTTCTATTTGCGCATTCAAGTTTCAATGTGGAACATAATTATAAAATGTTGGTGTCAAAAGCTACTATGGCTACATGATGTTATCTCAGCCGGTCCAAGAGCGCAAGTGAGGACTCAGGAATTTTTCCTACCACACCCAGCACAGGTTTGTATAGATGGATAGGACCACCTGGTCTTTGGAATTTTTCCAAGAAAAGATTCCACCCATTCAAATCACAATGAATAGAAATCTATTTGTATGTGGGTCAGCTCACTGGACAATGTCAAAACAAAAGAATCACAAGCTTGTGTCAGTCTAACTTAGACTACACAAAATTGCATTGAAAAAAAAATAGACTTGGAATGAGATCTTATGCACGGTGACACGTGTATTATAGACGTGGCAGCTCTTTTTACCTAATTCTGTAATTTCTATACGTGCGTATCAAAATTCCGAATTGATATCAAAAAAGCCTTTCACATATCACAGATTTTCAGCGTGATATTGCGCACCATGATCTATACAGTTTGACCTCAAACACAAACATTATTGATCTTTGTTTATTTTGTACTGTCGTAAACCACAATCAGCCGTTTAGAGTGCAGATTTTGAGATGCCGCGCCGTCGCTGTAGGACTATGTCTATTTGCGGGAGACGGTATTACAAATTCCGCCAAATACTTCTTTTTTCACTATTTGGTGGTTTATTTCAACATTTAAGCTGTTATATGGAATTGTACATACTTATCCCCGATTTATAAGTTAAAAAATGCATTTCCACATTTTTTCGATTCTCTCGCATTATCGCTGCTAATCCCTTTAAACTCGCGTGCCGGTTTTATAAACTAATATTCACCGTTCCTTCTAGAAAGTATTGCGCACAATTTTACAAATATTTCTTAGGAACTCCAAATAATTCCACCAAAATGTATTAAATCCAAGTAATGACCAAGACAATGATTTACTTTACTTCACTTTCGGCCCGGTTAATGAATGATACTTAGTCTCTCAAAAATATATCTGAGCCTAACATAGTCTTTAACACAAAACCCTACGCAGAACACTGTTTACACTGACT
Organism: Ophioderma brevispina; assembly: GCA_023653785.1. Taxonomy (NCBI): domain Eukaryota; kingdom Metazoa; phylum Echinodermata; class Ophiuroidea; order Amphilepidida; family Ophiodermatidae; genus Ophioderma; species Ophioderma brevispina. Next base: position 42,599 of record JAMKCH010027533.1, read on the forward strand.
GACACGCATCAGCGACTCTTAATCAATTAAAGTGTAAATGAAATCTGGAATAAAAAAAAGATTTGGACCAATTTTTATTTTTAAAGTTCCCTCTCACCGTGACAGTGCCAAAATAATAAGAAAATGATATACACCGTAAAGATACGAAAATAAAATAAAACATAGCCCTTCAGCTTTAGTGGGGTTCGAACGCACCGGTAAAAAACACTTTCCTTTGTGCTAACTGCGCGGTATAGGCCTACCACGAAGCACGCCACGTGAATACGGCTCGGAATACGGCATTGTCATTCGGTGTATAGATCATTTCCTAACATGCGACCAAAAACCTAGAGAAACTCCGTTCCTATGAAACATTTGTGTACATGTTTTTCATAAACATAAGTATAATATTACAATATACGATTCAGGTTTTTAAACTAAAATACGTCGCATCGCAGTGGCCCGTGCTTATGTTACATTGGGTAGGCCTACACAAGCGTGCAGCGTGCATTTACGGAAACCCATTCACGGCGCAGTAGACCGGTAGTTACCTTAGAAAATGCATCGATGAATGCGGCTTTCTCGGAAAAGGGGTACGAGCTTGTTGAAAGACGTAAGATAAACCTATTCACAGTGGTCACATTTACGATCGCGTCGCGGAATGTGTTTCGGAACGTCAACTTCATAATTTAACGCCACGCACGGTCGGACTAATGGAGCGACTTTGCCGTCGGATTCAAAAGTGAACCGATCGTTCGAACGCGTCCATTACGATCATTCGCGTAGGGACGCGCCGTGCATTACGATAACGTCGCAGCATGTATAGATACGTCCCCGTCCTTTACTAATCGTTCAAAATACTTCGGGACAACCGCCCACTTTGTAAATCCGAGGGTACAATCCTTCGTATCCCAAATAATTGTCGTGCAGAAATGCTCGACAGATATTAATGGCGGTACGTTAATTATCCACTCATTTATAGCAGCATTCAAAAATAGTAAAATGCGGCGATATTAAGCTCTATGACGATATCGAAAATCATACCGCGGGAGGGGGAGGGGTACGGGGTCCCAAAAGTAATCGAAAAATTTCGATCTTGTTTCGTATCGATCGGACCGAACATTCACAAAACCCATCAAATAATCGGTTTCGGGACTAGGCTCCAACTTGTTTTGGGAATGTAACATTAAAGCAAATGACAAATGTATTAATTCAATGACAAAATCTGAAATTCTGGATGCATGCTGAACTTTTACATTTGAGACTCCTTCATGTCTTTTTGGAAACCAGATTATCTGGAATAACAGTCATATTAGAATTAATCAAGATACATTTTTTTTAAAAAGAGATGGTATGAAAAAGGCGTTAAATATATCACTGATCTGTTGGAAGAGGATAATAACTTCCTTTCTTACGTATGTTTTAAAAACAAATATGATATTCAATGTAATTTCTTAGATTATTGTAGCTAAGCTTATCCACGCGATCCCAAATTTATGGAATAGAAGTGTCAAGAGAGGGGAGAGTAATGATACATGTACTTCTCGGATTGATACGCTTACTCGGGTTCAATCCTGTAAGAAAGTTTGCAAACTGGCCCACCGTATTTGCGTGGATAAGGTTTTTAAAACGCCTAAATCAGAAACTAAGCGGGCCGTGATTTTTCAAGATACGAACTCGAGTTGGAATGAAATTAATAGGATACAGTCGACTAAATTAAGGTATTTTCAGTTTAAAATTCTTCATAGATTTATTGGTACTAATGAAACCCCGTATAAATATAACTACGTTGATTCAGATCTCTGTACTTTTTGTAATACTGAGCCAGAAACTATTATTCATCTTTTCTGGCAATGTGGGAAGTCTGCCATTTTCTGGAAGGCGGTTCAAGACCACGTATTTAATAGACCGGTAACCCTCGTTATGAAAGACGTTATATTGGGTTTTTAGATGCCGAAAATCTTGAATTGAATGCAACCATTCTTTATGCAAAGCAATTTATCTATAATGCTAGGTGTAAAACTCTGAACCTTGATATTAACACTTTCAGGAAAGTGTTAAATAATGTTTATAATACTGGAAGGTTTATTGCAGAAAAGATCAACAAACCTGAATGGATAAACAAATGGAATTCTATCCAATTGTAACATTCAATATGCATTCGTTACAATTGGGTGCTGACAAACAATTTGGAGAGTAAGGTCAATTCTTTCGCAACAAGTTGCTACAGAATCATGCTGAACGTCAAGCACATTGATCGTGTCCAAATGCCAAAATCTATGCTGCTACAGGTACGGAGCCTCTGATAAACCGAGTAAGACTGAGACAGCTTACTTTTCTTGGTCATATTCTAAGGATGCCAGAGGGAGAGCCTGTAGGTTATATGCTTTCTACACACCAACACATGGCAAGAGGAAGCCAGGCCGACAGAGAACATCATATCTCTCCTACATCCAAAAGCTCTTGGGGGACACAAACAACATGTTGCAACCAAAGGCTATCTCCAACTTGGCCCAAAACAGAAGTGACTGGAGGAAACTTGCGATCGCCTGCTGCGCAGTCGACTGATGATGATATGCATTCGTGTTAACATCTTGGGTAATAACATGCATGTATATGTATTTTACCGTCGTGCTGTTTAGTTTTGAGATCATTATGATAATAAAAGCGCTGGATACTTGAGTGCCCCGTGGAAAAGAAAAAAAAATAAATTACCAAGTCGGCATAGAGCTCATCTTACTCCATCTTCAATGCCAGACACGAGCCAGTTTGGAGCGTTAGGGCATTCATTTGATTTAGGCCACGATTATTAACTTCAATTTCTAACTTTGTACATGTATAGACTGTGTATGGTGTAATGTCACTGTCGCTATGCGAAATATATTCTAGCGATAATGGTCAGCCTAGGCTTCGTAACTTTAGATTCTGGGGCGATCGACGCGCGATTGACGGCACGAAGTTGATCGAAAAGATACTGTTTGTATACACGGCGCCGAGACTGGATACGCACCGCGTGGTCCGCCTAATCGTACGACATGCTAGCTACTACGTGCACTCGTCGCGATATAGCCTAGCTGTATCGAAGCGCGCCCCTTTAAAGCGCAAGTAGAGATTTTTTTGGGGCACCATATATCGCGTCATACCAGAGAAGATGAGAAAGTAAGGAGAGTGGGCCTGTTTTGAATTCCGATTTACCCAGGATACTCTCATTCATCGGGTACATCTAGGAGGGACGACTTTTGTATGGGATCGAACCAATTAACCTTATTATCTTTGAACGACAAAGGCCCCGCAAATCGACGATCGATATGTAATCATTTTTCCTTGAAGGGAATTACAAGTCACTTTCTAGCGGGTAACACAAAGACACTAGTAATGAGACAAGTAAAGTATCTTGAACGTTGTTGCCAAAATATCCTTCTTCAATAGATATTTAGTTCATTCTGAAGTTTTTACTCAACGAACATGTAAGAGCTTCAGAAGTATACTCTTCCTCGTGGCATCGGCTATGTGTACGACAATTTCGTCTATGTGACATATAGCGCTGTAACTCGACATATACTCTGCACACTCGACATATGGGGGGGAAAACTCGATACACAGAGCGTGAAACTCGACATGCGCCGGGAAACCGCCATATTTGATACGTGGAGCGTGCCCACTTGGATAACCGCACGGACACCATGTTGAGAATTGGCATGCTAGGTATCGCTGCCTATCCAGTTTGAACTCATGTGCGCGGAGTTTCATAAATCATGTCCGGAATAAATCATGTCCAGAATAAACATGGGACATCTCGCCATGATTTGATAGTGGAGCGTGCCATACCCGTACTGCACACCGTGCACCCCGCGATATGCGAATGTGAGCTTTAGACACTACAACGGCCGGTTCGTCTAGGAACCATCCAAACATCCTTCAGGACTACCACTGTTCAAAAAGAGAACTTATTTTGTGTTGATGATATATGATGAAATAAAGTGTTAAAAATAAATCAAAAAAAAAATTAGAGTGGGCGACGGGTACCGAACGGAACATGCAAAATAGGCCCACATGAACATAGCCCCATATGTGTTGTTCAAGTAGTCACAAATCTTTCATTTTAAATCGTACCGGTTAAACACTGTATTTTAAAATTTTTTAAGTAAGTTCTTTGGAAGCGTCCGTGTTTTTCAAACATTTGAAAACATACCCATGTTTTGGACACTTTGAAACTCCCACTTTTTTTTAGGCGAGCTGATTGACAGCTAACCACATAGCTTCCATTAAAACATCACATGATTGTGTACAATATCGACCTTGTAGTCCCCCATTCTTTAATATTGGTGCCAATTAAGGGATAATCTGTTCGTCCAACCAAAATTCGTCCCTACGTAGAATGCGTCATCGGCTCATTGTTTGGAAATTTCAAGGGCCGCTCGATTGCACCTTGAAGTATCTGTTCATCCGACTCAACTTGGCCAGTTTGTGAACGATTTGATGAATGATTAGATAACTGCATTTTGAATACAACTCAAGCGTACCTGTGTTGTGTCAGACAGTGTCGAAAGAGCCAAATGCTTTGGAATTTTGGGTCAAGTTGTCTTGTAAGTGAATGCAGAAGAGTACGTTTCGCTGTAACTGTCACGACCAAGTGGTAATGACTTTTTGGTAATGCAGATGTATTGAATTGTTCTGGGATTTAATGACAGGTGTATGTACGTTCTATGCTGGCAAAGCCAAGTCTTTGATCGATCAATCGAATTAAGTCTATTAAGATGCATAGGCGGATGAACAGTTTGTCCTTTGAAGTAACAGTTGAAACATCTCCTTCTTTCTCAGCTTCTCTGGTGCATACGTAGTGATTTCATATATTAAGCACTCGATAATTTCTTAGCAGGTAACGTGGCTACAGAAATGCGTTAAAAGTCAAAATAATATATGCAAATTCGATTTGCTAAATTTAAACGTAAAACATAGGGATGAATTTAATATTTGCCCTTAATAGCCAAATTACGAAATTTCACTTTTTTATTATAAAAATGATTTCGGCTCCAATCCTTCACAGGAAAGCTAGCGCAAAGTGCATAATTTTAGCATTTTTCAGGATCATCCGTTATTCATTCAAAATCTCTCGTTTTGAAATTGACCTTAGAACCGGAAAGAAAAATGTCCCAAATAGGTTTTACTTATTTAGGAAGATGGCGATTTGGACTTCTCCGTTGTAAGCAATTGCCAATGTCATACAGTTCGATACGCGTAAGAGCGCTAGCGTCGGCTTGAATACGGGAGTTCGAGACATTTTCAGGTAGCCAGACTCGGTTTATAAATTATAGAGCCTGAAAATACCTACTCTAGTAAGTCGATGGCGCGGTGTATCGTCGCGGGTTTCGGACCTTTTAAGGTTTGCAAACTCACACTTTTTAACCAGGGTTTTTGGCGGCAAAGGAACCTTCGATGGACGTCGTAAAAAATCAGCTCGCTATTTCGCTTTTCAACTACCTCGTTAGCTGTCTGCAAAACAACGGTGCGAAAATAGACGGCTTCATCGCGCACTAAGGGCGCGAGTTGCTAACGCACTTTTAGTTTGCACAACTAACTATATACCCGGTTGGATGTCTGCGAACATCTACCGATCGAAGGAGATTTCAATGGAGCGGGTTGTCGATGCTCTAATCGCTCGCGTAGGCGAGTTAGGACATTTTTTAAAAATAATTATAATAGGTACAAAAGTCAAGTTTGAAACTACTCTTTAGATACCTAGCTAACCTCCCACAGATCATCGAGAGTGCAATGGCGAAAAAATCGACGCTCTTATCGTTGGCGTACGCGATTACGCACATTTCGAGGTTTGAAAACTTCATAATCGGGTCCGTCCCGAACGTGGTCGTACGACAGTCGTTAGCCTCTTTCTATCGCAACCTTTGCGTAAAGTTCACACCTACGAATTTACTGCGTTCCCGGAAAGTTAATATTCAACTCAGAGTTGACGTAGACATGGCATATAAATCGATTACCAATTGATATAATTGAATTATGGAAAAGCTAGTATTCGTGATTGTTTTGGAAGAGGGGAGGTGTGAGTGGTCTGTAAGTGTGTGTGTGTGTGTGCGTGCGCGCGCGCGCGTGTGTGGGTGTGTATGTAGTGATTGGGTTGTTTGTTGTGTGTATGTGGTGGGGTGTGTCTATGTGTGTATGTGTTTTGTGAGTTGTTGGCATTTTTGTTTTGTTACGTTTGCACAGTGTCAACCAAGACCGATTTCAAAACTAATTGAAAGAAGACGTAGGCCTACAACTATTGTCGAATTTCTCACAATTTCAAAAACATATATTCATTTTTAAATAAAAATATGCCTCTTTTGTGTATTTCAATCTCACATTTTTAGAGGCTGTCTCCAAAAGACCACGAGTTTCAGCAAAAGTTGAAAGAATGTCAGATTAGGGGTGATTAATGGTACCGCGGTCTAAATTGTGAAACTTGTAGTGTGTTTCTCTCCATTGCATTTTATGTTCATATGCAAATTTCTTCTTCTCACACACACACATACATACATATACACTTGCTTTAATTATGCACTTGCTTGCAGTCACACCACAGCCTCAACTCAACATTTTATGAGTTAAACAAACTACAAACAGCGATTTTCATGTTTTGCGTTCCAACTCAAACCCCCTCCCAAACTCATTTCAATATTTTTCCAAACATAGTGATATACACAGATACAACACCAGAAATGCGAACAAATACATTACAACAAAACCCTCACTAAACCTAATTAAATATTCAGTTAAATATTCAGGTCCCCAAATTTGGAATGCACTTAAGTAATAGCACATAACTCGAAAACCACTATGCCCTTTAAAACCTAACCTAAAAAATGAAGCTTACTTAATAAATTTTCAAATTACCTTCTTAATTAAGTAATGGTTTTGATCTATCAATCTGTCATAAAATTCATGTTATTTATTCATTTAACTGCAATACCCTCTTCCTTGTCATCTCAATTATCTATCCATGACTGGCTCACAACGGACTTCATGCTCCCTGCCTCTGATCTTGTTAAAACCATTTGACAATGTTCTCGTCTTGTCTTTCCCTAAGTGTTTGTCTTGTCCTGTCCCGTCCTGTCCCGTCCAGTCCTATCCAATAATTTAAATTTTAAATATTATTTTATGTATGGTGGGGTCATGCTCAAAGTCCTCCGGCTTATGATGGCCTCTCCTGCATTTGAGTTCATGCCATTACATAACTCTGTACATTTTATTCATTAAAGATGTAATTATTTATTTCTTAAATATCTTTAAATATATATATAATATAATATATATAAATAATCATTATATAATTACTGACTGTAATGAAATGCTAATAAAACTTATCTGAATCGTGAATCGAGAAAAACTCACAACCACTGATGATGAACTTATATATTCGATAGCTTTGTGATTTTATGAGGCCTGTTAACTGTTGTTGTACTTTCATCTTCTAAATGGCATCTCTTCAGAGATCCCGCATCGCTTCAGCTTGTTGCTGTTGGTAGTTTTCTTGCTGTTTACTTATACTACGTGAATCAAAAAAAATTATGCAACGGTTGCAGTTGACGTTGACCTTGATAAAATCACTGATCATAGATTGTTGTTGTTTCAATAAGCAAATCTAATTACTTCCAAATGTTGAAAAAATGAAAGAAAACAATTAAAAAATAAGCCAGATATGACCCAATTTTGTAAGGCACCCCCATTTTCCCTCCATTCCAATGGGATTTACCCACAGTTTGTAGCACGAATACGTCAATGTACGACATACGGGGCATAGCATTATGAAAGTAATGATGACCCATGCTCTTTTGTTTAATTGATCTATGAATACCCATAATCTCCTTCATTGAACTTCAAAAAGAATTCATGTTCACACAAAATTTCATTCCCCCATTAATTCCGGATGTTAAATGACATGGGTTTCAACACTACTACTGTAATCATGGTATAGTTACAAGTTAATGCAATTAAAGGGACTAAACTCTTTTGCAATATCCTAAACAATGGGAAGATTCTTTTTTCTGTGCTCTGCAACAGGTAAATTGCTGTTTGGATTCGTCGATCAAGTTGGCGCATTGGTATAAAAAATTCGTAGATTACTCCTAGTTGAAATATTAAGAAAATGTAGCCATTAAGTTGACAAAGTCATCATGAATATTGATATTGTATACATTCTCAAAAACACACAGGTTTAAGGTGTGTAAATCCCTAGGAATGGCGAAAAAGGGATGTGCCTTACCGATTTTGATCATATCTGGCTTATTATTAAATCGATTTCTTTCATTTTTTCAACATTTGGGCAGTATACTATATGTGTTTTTATAAAAAAACATCAAATTTCGAAACCTCTGAGTCGGACTTTAAGTGTTAAGGTCAAGATCATCTTTTATCCTTGCACAATTTTTTTTTGGATTCACGTAGTATAAAATGAGGGTATTTTCCATGTTACTTAAGGTAGGAATATACCTGTTGTTTCTGTCTGTAGGCCTAGGTTGAACACGTCACACGACACGGTAAGCTTACATGTACTGATCAGATTTAAGGTAGGCCTACACTGCAAAAAACAGTGTTTAAAACGTGTGCAAATTAGTGTTTTAGAGATTTGACATGTTTAATTCCTAAACACTTGGGCCAAATGTAATAAAACTTCATGGCAAATCCCTAAACATGTTAGATTTTAAACATGTTTAGATAAAGTTGTTTAGATCTTAAACAGACATTTCAGAATGTTTAGAAACGTGGTACAACATAAGTGTTGAAAATGTTTAATTTCTAAGCACTGTTTTTTGCAGTGTAATTGAGAGAAAGTTCTTGTATAATTATTACACCTTATACTACGACGTACATTGGCAATGGTAAGAAAAGTAAATACGTTATTGTGAGTTGTTGCTTGCTAAAAAGGTTCAAATACCTAAAGTACTGTCTACAAGTATAACACTGTTCATTAACACACAACTATATTAGTCACATTCTTAATTGAACACAAACATAGGCCTATCCTATTCTTTCTTTGCTTTTTGAGATATCGTGGGTGTATTACAACTTTTGAAGATGTTGAATTTTTATCATTTTTACGAAATTCAAGGTGAAGTTGGTACTAATTTGTCAATTTGTGACGTATGTTGCATAACAACCTTTGTGCTTTACATAATGACTGATGTTTGAACCCTCTTTCATAGAAGGTATCCTCGATTTCCAACCAGGGCTTTTTTTAAATACCTTCGTTAGCAAATATTCTCATCTAAATTTATAACTGATACCGCAAATATATAATTAATTCGTAATATTACTTAGATTTATATTATATTTACAGTGCAAAGCGGTGAATCTCGGCGATCCACTTTCAACCTCCGTCATTATGTAATACACCAATTGCGAAGACTCGCGATGACTCATGTCTGGTTTAACAGATGTTTGGGAAAGCGCGATTTTGTATCCTATGACGGATGTTTGAATAACGCTTAGGACATTCGACTTCCGTCACTATGTCATGAACCTAATCGCCAATTTGGGCAAATTTTGATGTGACGGATGATACCTTTTCCATGTATCCATCCTGTTTTAATCAAGTAAGAATTCATGAAATTAAGTTTCAATAAATTGTCTATTGTTTATTTTTTTCTTATTCGAGAGTTGATCGATTAAGCTGTATGTGGGGATGTTACCTACTCTTTGAAGTTCGCGATTTTTCAACTGCGTTTTCTTTTGAATCGAAAACAAAAATTCGTAGTTTGTTTTAACATCCGTTACTAGTGAATGACACCCGACGATATACACCTATACGCGCTGATGTCCCATTAATCGTCTTTTCGTGTAGGAAGAGTGGGATCATCAATTCGATATGAGTTCTGAGTTTGGTTGCTGTTTATAGTAAGAGTTAGAGTAAGGGTGAGGTAGGAGCTTGTAGCATCAAGGTTTGATGGGCTGATCAGTCTAGTCCGACAGATCCATTTCTCTCTTACTATGTTATGGTTGTTAGGTATGCGTCCAACGATGACTGATCAAGCCTATGCTTTGAGTGAACGGCAACATCGTTGCAGATGGACCGACCTAAGAAGAACTTTTTTAAATGTTTGGTCCTTGATCACATGGGCGAGCCGTGCGAGAGTCCTGATTTGCTTGATGCGGGGAGGGCTATTCTCACAAATTTCTTTCACTCCAGGACTACAGATTGATCGCCACTCAGGGCGACAGAGAACTTGTTTCTCCCAGGTCAGTAGGGATGTTCACATGCTTAAAGTTAGCTTTCAGAGTGTCATTATACCTCTTGTACTGGCCACCTTGTGAACGCTGGCCAGAGACTAACTCTCCATAGAAGAGTGCTTAGGGAATTCGGCCGTCCTCCATACTAACAAGGTGTCCGCCCCAACCGGAGTTTGCCCTTAATAAGGTCTCAATTTCCGTTCTATCACCACTCGTTCAAGAACAGCAGTGTTAGGTATCCTTGTCCTGTCCATATATGCCACGATTTTCTATTAGCATCTAATGTGGAATTGATCAAGTTTTTGTTTCAAAATGCTGACGGTACCAGGTCCAAGATTTCCTTGCCATAAAAAAGCGTGTAGTACACGACTGTGCGATAGACTCCGATCTTTGTATTGAGCTGGATGCCATGGTCCGACCAGAGCCCTGGGTACAATCTTCCAAAACTATAGCACTAGCTTTACCAATCCTTGAATGTGAATCACTCTTCTGTGATGTGAGAGAGGATTCGTGAGAGGAGTCCCCGTAGTAGCAGAACTTCCGCACGATAGTCCAGCTGGTTTACAGCCAGCAATAGTATAACCTCGATAAACTGTTTTTGCTAAAAGTAAACGATAAATACTTTTAATGTAGGTTATCATGACCTAACTTGGACCCTAGAGCAACCAGATTTTTATTGCTCAAAACAAAATCTTAAATCTGCAAATTAAGGTACAAAAATATCTGGAACTCGATACTTGTCTGACCAATAAAACCCAATGTTACGTGAGCCATATATCAAGACCCAACTTTAATTCTGGATTGACCTACAGGTACCAGGTGTTATATGGCCTAATATGTTATATTGTATTATGAAAAACTTTTCAATATTGCCTGGCCAAGCAAGTTATATTTATCGCATCTTCAGTAATTAAATTTAATGACATTTTACCCGTAAGTTATGGTATAGCTGTAATGTACATGTTAACACTAATATTAAAAAAAAGTAAAACTTTGTAAAAAAAAAAAAAAAGAACCCAAATTCCGATTTGAAAAAAAAAAAACCTAAAACAACAATGAAAATAAAAGCTCTCACTAGCAGAGATATCCATAATTTAATAACTGTGGTGAAAAAGAAGTGACAGCACAGGTCTAATGAAGCAAATAAACAAATTGAAGAGTTTTAACACACACACACATACCGCACATACGCAAATACAAAAGTAAACTATTCAACCAAGTTGACCGACCATCTGCAACCCTGTCCGAGTGTTTTAATATACTGTAAAGCTCTAATCGTAAATCCACGTACTTAACGGATATTTGAAGTTTTGTTTTGCGTCCTTACCGCTCGTTGTCGTCCGCACAGATGAGGCGCGTTTGATATCGTTCCGCGCGCTACAGACCTTCGTAAGATAATCTTTACAACAAACTCGTTAGGTGACCAAGACCGTCCGTAGATCGCGCGGTTTCATGGCCCGAAATCTTCGAGATATCATTCGTTTTAACGCGCGTAACCTTATGTTTTTGCAACGTATCTCCTTAACCGAGTCCGTTTTAGGTGACGGGAAAGATCGCCGCGCTCATCTCTCACGGCATCGACATTTGAATATGTCAACGCCCTTGATCATTTTAAACTAGCTCGTTGGATGTTTACGAGACCCTACAATTCGACGCGAGTTAATTCGACGGGGCGAAACTCGACGCGATCGCTAACGCGGTTACGCGAATTTATATCTTAAGTTAGCTTGTGTCTGCGAACATCGAGAGATCGGCGCGGGTTTACAAACTTACGCGACATCGCTCACCCGGGTCCAGAGTTAAAAACCTACAAGCCTAGGCCTGTTTTTGAAAGCCCAACCTTCCAGTTTAAGCTACTATTCCCCAACCCCATCAACAAATGTTACGATGAATTGATACGACTGCCAGTGCGACTTGAGTATTAGTCCTTTCAAAGACTTAACGGAAGGAGGGCGCTCTTACGCGTGTCGGACGATTACACTCAGACTTGGACTAAAGTCTAGGCCTGGTCACGAATATTTAACTCTAAACGACCGTTATCGGAAATTACACTATTTGGCAGCGGGGTTAATTCACTAACCCCGACGGATTTTGAAGTCAATAATTTATTCTTTAATTATCATGATATTACTCAGATGTATTGAACTAGGGTTTAAGAGGAGATTTTGTAATGAAACTGAGACAGAGACTGCCATAGTAAATGCACGTAGCAATTCCCCAAATTACCGTTTGGAAATCCCCATTTCCCAAATCGAGCAGGTCGTGTCCTACCCCTCTGGCGGGCTTCGGACCTTTTAAGGTTTGCAAACTCTTACTTTTCAACCAGCTTTTTTGGCTATTTCGCTTTTCAACTACCTCATTAGATGTCTGCAAGCGTCTCGTTAGAACATCTACAGATCGAGGAGATTTCAATGACGAGGGTGTCGACGCTCTATTCGCTCGCGTACACGAGTTAGGATACTAGGTTTCCAAATTCACGTTTTAAACTACCTCGTTAGATACTCGCTAACATCCACATATCATCGCGAGTGCAATGGCGCCAAAAAAAAATCGACGCTCTTATCGTTGGCGTACACGAGTACGCACATTTCAAGGTTTGAAAACTTTTCATAACTAGGTTAGTAAGGTGTCTGAGAACATCGGCAGACCGGAGAGAGGGTAATGTTCCGGGAATTGACGCGATTATCGCTCGCTTACTCACATTTTAGGGGTTTGCAAATTTTACTAGCTCGCGAGGTGTTTGCGAATCGACGCGATTATCGGTCGCGACTTACGGAAATGTTTAGGTTTGAAAACTCGAGTACATTGTTTGATGCTTGCGATCATTCCATGGCGCGAAAATCCTCACTTATCGTAATATTTGAAGTTTGCGACCTTAACTAGCTCGTTGGGCGTCCGCACAGATCGAGGCGCGTTTGATAGCGTTCCGCGAGCGACAGACCTCTTTAAGTCCCTTAAGATAATGCTTTACAACAAACTCGTTAGGTGACCAAGAACATCCGTAGATCGGCGCGGTTTTAATGGTCCGGAAAACGACGAGATAATCGTTCGTTTTACGCGAGTAGCGCGCCTTGTTAGGTTTTGCAAAAGTATATCCTTTAACTAGCCCGTTAGGTGGCGGGAAAGATCGCGGCGCTCATCTCTCACGGCATCGACATCGATGTCAAAGACGATAATTTTAACTAGCTCGTTGGATGTTTACGAGACCCTACAATTCGGCGCGAGTTCGACGGTGCGTAACTCGACGCGATCGCTTACGCTGTTACGCGAATTTATACGTTAAGTTAGCTCGTTAGGTGTCTGCGAAGTTCGAGAGATCGGCGCGAGTTTACAAACTTACGCCTCTAAACTACAATCATCGGGAAAAATATTTGGAACATTCGCTACATTGCTCACCCGGAGCCAGAGTTAAAAACCCGTTATTACTCAATCGAAAGACCGACCTTCCAGTTTAACCCCAACCCCCATCGATTAATATTACGATGAATCGGTACGACTGCCAGTAACGACACCTCATTCAACGGTTTTCCAAAAATCGTTCAAACAGATTGTAGCTTCTTAGGTGTCTGCGAACATCCGTAGGTCAGCAAATGCACGGATAAGGACGCGATATTAAGTTATAATTTTGAACTAGCCCGTCTGCAGATCGCCGCGGCTTCAACGCCTCGTTTATCGACGGAGCGCCCCGCTCCCTAGATGAACGCAGACATTTTACAAGGCACTTGAATTTTCAAAGCTAAACACGCCAGTAACTCGCGATCGCGACCAATCTCAGGAGATAGATTAAAAATGAGATTGGAAACCTAAAAAGATGTGGGCGCCGATTTAGCGTCACCTACAAGCTCGTTTATTTCCCGAGTAAAAAAAGTCGATCGCGACCTATTATCGCGTTAATTTCCACGTCGTCGAGCCCGCGTCGACACCTAAATATTACCAGACACCTTATACAGGCTATTTCAATTTCCAAAGCTAAAATGATCGTAAATCGCGACCGATATGGATTATGGATTCGATCCGTAAATGTTACCAGACATCTTAAAAGCTACTTTTATTTGCAAAGTTAAAAAAACAAAATCTTTGTCGATTTTTAAGCCATCGAACCGGCCTCGATACGCGGATGTTTCACCTTAGAAGCTACTTTAAAAAACGAGTTCGAAACCCAAAATGTCCGTAAATCGCGATCGCTACCGATTATCGAGTCGCGCCCAGTTCCGCAGATATGTGCAGACGCCTTATAAGCTCTTTTTATCTCCAAAGTAAGAGAAGTCCGTAACCAGCGATCGCGACCGATTATCGCGTTGATGTTGACGTCATGGAACCCCGCCATGTTCCGTAGAAATTGAAAACGAATCGCGTCGTCATCCGTGCATTTGCATTCGCGCTGATGTATGGATGAATGTTTTATTTCAAAATCTATAAATTGTCGCCATCGGGAACGATTTTCGCGTTATCGACAACTTAGGTTTCTAAAGCTACAAATTTCCGTAGCGCGCGATCGCCGTCGAGTATTTTGTTGCCAGTGGTGTTTAACCCATCGATGTAAACATCGTCTCGTTCGATAGATATCGCCTCGTTCGATAGATATTACCGGAAGCGCATGATCTACTTACATTTCCAAACCTTAAATGGCGTTGATACCTTACAAGCTCCTTGAAATCTTCGTAGCTCGCGATCGGGACCTATTTTCTCGACATTCTACATTCATTTCATCAAATATGTCGAGATCGGAACCGATATTCGCGGTATCGAACTTGCCTCGGTTCTTAGAAAACGTCGTCGCGATAGGGACCGATTTTCGGCGTATCAAACGCCGCCGTAGATGTTGCCAGGTACGCTACGAGCCATTTTTTTTTAAATGGAAATTTCAAAAATGTCCGAAACTCGCGATCGGGACCGAATATGGCGTCGACATCGAACACGGCCGTTACCGGACGATCTAATAGCTGCTTTAAGTTTCCAATCATGCCGAACGATTAATGCGTCGATACTTTTGCGGATATCGGATACCTTACAAATGAGTTTTACCGAATTATTTCGCAAACCTAAACATTCCCTAACTCACGATAGCGACGAAATTCGCGTTATTCAACGCGCCTCGACACATGGACGTTACCGTCCAAAATTACATTGGAAACTCGAAATGTTTGTAACTCGCGATTGAGGGCTGATTTTGCCGTTGCATAACGCGTCAACGATGCGCCTCGTTTGCGTAGATGTTACCAAACACCCTAGAAGCTTAGCTTTGAAGAGTTTCAGAATGAATTTTTAAAAGTAGCATCTACGCGAGGCGCGACTCGTTCGCGTTCTCGAGTTAATAGGGATTTTCTATGGGTTCTTCATACTTCTTCGAGGTGCTGGTAACATCTTCCGATCGCGGCGTGTTCTATGACGCTAAATTCGAGGCGATAATTCTTCGCGGAGTTACGGACATTTTAATTTTTTCAGAGATAATTTTGCAACTAGCTCGTTAGGTATCTACGAACACCTAATCGAAGCAAACGCGATTACGCCAAATTCATCGCGAGAATCGTACGGATCTCGGGTTACAGACATCGCAGGTTTGCGGAATATTTCGAAACTAGCTCTTTAGATATCTACGAACACCACCGAATCGAGGCGAGCACGATGTCGCTAAAATCGACGGTGCCGGTGGGCGAGTTAGGACATTTTTTTAGGTTTCGAAAAAACATTTTGTAGAACTATCGGATATCATCGCGTCCCTAGCACGAAAAATCGACGCGATAATCCTGCCGCAATCTACAGTTTCGGATATTATTAGGTTTCCAAAAAAAATTAAAACTAGCTTGTTGGGTGTCTGGGAGGATCTACAGATAGAGACGATCGAGCGCGATGACGCTAAAATCATCGCGATAATCCGTACGGATATCGAGTTACGGTTTTTTTAATTACAACTGAAATTTTTGAAGGATTCCAAAGTAATTATTTTAAAACTATCTCTTTAGGTATCTGCGGACATCTATTAATCGAGGCGAGCGCAACGGTGCTAAAATCATCGCGATAATCCGTACCGATCGCGAGTTACGGCTTTTTTTTAAAATTACAACTAGCTTGCCTCACATACTAAGAACATATGGGGATACACCCGAATCGTCAGCTGTGAGGATCCGCGTGTATGTACCCCCACAGCGACATCGGTATAGTTTGTTACGTGTCTGCCATCAACCGATCGAGGCTAGCGCATTGACGTAAAAATCGACGCGATAATTGTTCTAGAGATGCGAACCTTTATCAAGTTTGCAAATTAGGCTAGCTCGTACGAGTCTGAGAAAATTTACGGATCGACGACGCTCGATTCGACGCGATAACGCGTCACGATTGGGAGCTAAGAGTATCTTTCGATTTCCAATTTACGTTAGGTGTCTACCAACATCTAAAGATCTAGGCGAATTCTATGGCGCTAAATTGAGAGTGCGAGATAGGTAGGGAAAGATCGAGATTGTATGCGCGCTGTGTGTTTTCATTTCGACATTTCGAAACGACGTCTTCGCGATTCGCATTTTTTTTTAAATTTATGACAATCGTTGAGTGAAGGTAGCGAAAGGCCGATATTTGTAACTTGTTACGAATTTAACAAAGAACTCTATAAAATGGTCGTAACTCGATCTATCTATCTATGTCGACCGCGGTCGGAAGCCATGATGAATTTCCTCCAAAGCAGTCTGTCAAGCATGAAGGTGTGCAGTTCATTTTGTTCAATGCCAGCATCCTGAGCAAGAAGTACAGGGTATGTCAGCCTTGGTCTTCCCCGTGCTCGTGTTCCTTGGGTGGGCTTCCAGAACACAAGACTGGAGACTGGTTTCGTCAGCCGTCTAGCCATGAGCATCAAAATTCAGGTGCGTCGAACTCTCACTATTTCAGACAGTTTGGGTAAATCCCCATAAATTACATCCCTGGTAGGGGTGATCTCTCCAGTTGAGGTTTTGTACCATAATTAAAAGTCTGAGTATAGGCCATCCATCTAGCCTGGCCTCAAGTCGTGTTGCTGTGAGTGTCCATCCTTCTGCTGCCCCTACAGTAGAATACCTTTCAACAACTGCACGAAAAATCTAATCTTAGCATGTCTGGTAGTTAGTTTCCAGAGAGTACGACTTGTACAAACTTTCCATGCAAGGGCTTTCCGGACATGAAAATCCCTTTCCCCTCCTGACTCATCCAACCCAAAACCAAGTCTTGGAAGTCCTGATCCTGGTCTAGTTGGCTCCCTTCTATTGTGGACAGAGTGACAGCGGCCAGTGATATTAGATGCCATGAATTTAGTTTTAGAAGCCTTCATCATAAGACGAACTGTTGCAATGCAGCCTTTCTCAACTCAGCTGGCCAAAATTCGTGAGCTTGTGTAGTGTGCAGATAGCAAGGCCAAAGGTCGTCTGCAAATCTTAGGTCAGTATGACTTCGGCAGGTGCTTCGACTTCTTTGTTGGTGTTTACTGTGACGCCACCAGCATGTCCTTGTCTCCTCTGATTGTCATTCTCATCACATAGTCTAGCACAATGATGAATAGATATGGTGCTAAAGTAATGGCCTGAGCACTCCTGCTAAAAAATCTCAAGGCCTCATTTCACCAATTTTGTGATAGAACAACTGCTTTTTTGCCACTGTACTGATGTTAATAAATTGCTTCAACATGCATTTGGAATCCCATAGGCAGTTGAGAATCTTGAGCATTTACCTCGGTAACTGAATCAGGCCTTCTTTGAAGTCTATAAAGGTGATGACACAGTCAAAAGATCTTGTCCTTTTGATTCCTTCAATAGTCTTCGTAAGGCCAGGGTGTGGGAAGTGGTTGAGTGTTCAGCGCGAAACCCATTTTGGTTTGGTCTAAGCAGAGGCTGATGTGAGGTCGAATGCGGTTGAGTATCCGGCGGTTGAAGATCTTGGCTGCTATAGATTTTAAGCTAATGCTCCTATAGTTTGATGCCTTGCTGAGATCACACCTTTTCTGTGAATTGGTACTCTTCCACTTAGGGACCATTTCCCTTTGTTTTTTCACCTCAAGAAGCATGTACCATTGCAGATGTCTAACGTACTGTTAAACTACCAAATTTCCAAACCTCAGCAGGTACTTCACATCAAGGCAAGCAGCTTACCATTTGACAATTTTTGTTAATAATACGTTCAAAGCTCGTCAAATTGTGAAAGCTCCATTTTCAAACTTGGAGGATGTTCTCATTGATGGTTCTGATCTCCTCATCTGGGGTGCTTGCTGAAGGTGGTGATCCTAGGAGTGTGGAAAAGTATCTCTCCATTCCTTGCAGCGCTCTGATGGGGTGTTACCTTTTAGGCGGCCTGATCTGGAGTTTTTTTGTCTTTTTCCAGTTATATCATTCATCACTGCCCAATGCAACCCACTCTGCATGCTTTGGGAAGCTGCTCTCTATGGTGTTTATTTTCCTCTTGCAGGTATTCTCGGCCTCAACACTGCTGTATTCTTTGTCCAGGTTGTGCTTCACTTGCTCAAACAGCTCTTTGTTATGTTCACGTGCTGATTCTGTGAATTGTTTGTGACATCTGCTAGGCTCTTCCTGGCTCTGCTTACATGTGCATCTTCCCACGATACCTTCTTAAGTGGCTTCTTTCTCCTTTTTGGTAGGCAATTGAAGCAGCGGTTTGGGTTCGATAAAGAGTGGGTATTTCTTATCAGCTTGTAAGCTCCACCTCAACCTGCATAGAGCAAAGAACACTGAAACTGGTTGTGCACCTCAATGGCATATAAGTGCTGAAGATCTTTGTCTGCACTGAATTTCTTTGCTTCCAGTCCATCTTTTGTGTGTCCTCTGGTTTTGGTCTTATTAGTGCTCTCAGGCTTAGTCTGGAGCTTCGGTAACATCCGGTGGTCAGATCCGACACTGACGAAAGAACTGTAAGCATTACAGTCCATGCATTTTCTTCCATCTCTGTTTTATAGCAATATAGTCCTATAGTTGTTATCTTGCTCCATTGGGATACTGGAATGTCCATATTTCCCTTTCTTGGCGGTCTGAGTCATGTGTTGATTGCTTTAGCTCACATTCCTCCAGGAAATCTTCCAGTTTTAACCATTCCTGTTATGTTCTTTCTATTGTATGTGACTTCTTGTCTCCTTTGCCAATTTGAGCATTAAGATCTCCCATCACGACTAGAACATTATGCAGTGGTGCATCCTTGGTGGTTTGGCGTAGATCGTCATAGAACCTTTGACCTCAGAGTTCTCTCACAATTTGTTGGACTGTAGCAATATTATTTGGTAGCTGCTTGCCCGGCAAATTTGCAACAAGGATCCTGGATGAGATCTTCTGGACACTGCAGTCGGCGATCTGTGAGCAAGTGGACTGATTAGGAAGCCAACTCCACCAACAGCAGCTCCGATGGTGTGCGAGTTGAGGAAGATGTTATTAGCTCCCATCCACAGGTAGACTCGTACTGTACTTCTACATCATCATGGTGCAGTCTGTGCTCGTTTAGGAATGATAGATATCTACAGTGACGCCTGTGACACCAATTCTCCCATCTTGGATGTTGAGTTAAAAGTTCTTACATTAAATGTTGACATATACTCATTCTTCTTACTTCATAGGTGGCGACTCCTTCCTCCACTGATAATCAGATGCGCCCTCCTCGAAAGGTTTGGGGTCGTAACGTCATGCCTGCATATTAACAACGCCAGTAGATTCTGCTGGTCGGTTTATCAGGGGCTTTCACCCTGGTGCTGTTAGTTTTCTCTTCATCAGGATTTATCTTCTATTGCAGTTTTATGTGTTAAACATGTTGCACATCCAAATAACACTGGTGAGTTGCCAATCACTACCAGTGATACAGTGTAGCCATTGATGTGCGAGTGGCCTGGTTTGATGGTAGATGTCCACTGGTGACCTGATTGAAACCCCATCACAAGTAAATAAATACCTATGTTTGGACATGGGTGGATTATAGAAGTAGGTTCCGTATTTGTCCCAATTGCCACCCATACTAAGTCATATGGGGATACACCCGAGCCACCAACCACCAACCATTGTGAGTATGTCCACGCAGGTCAGTGTTGCTGGTGTCAGAGTCACTGATCATCCCAAGGCTCAGTTGCCTCTAACCCTACCTAACCGATGACAACCACTAACCCTAGCATTAAATGCTTGGAAAATTAGAGAAGAAAGATAAACAATGAGCTATGGAAGGTAGAGGTTGCTCGTTCCTCACTCTGGTAATCCACAAAAACCAGTCCACCACCAGATCTACGCGATCTACGCGAACTAAAGGCGCAAGACTTGGATGAACTACATGTACACTACTATGTGAATGTGGTATGGTGTGTGTTTTCTTTTCGACATTTCTAAACGACATCATCGCGATTCGCATTTCCAATTTACGTTAGGGGGTCTACCAACATCTAAGGATCCAGGCGAGTTCTATGGCGCTAAAATGAGTGAGAGATAGGTAGGGAAAGATCGAGATTGAACGGGGTGTGTATGTGTGTGTGCGTTTTCTTTTCGACATTTCGAAACGACGTCATCGCGATTCCAATTTTTTTTATCAATGACAATCGTTGAGTGGGGTAGCGAAAGGTCGATATTTGTAATCGGTGATCGGCAAGGTTACGAATTTAACAAAGAACTCTATAATATGGTCGTAACTCGATCTTCGCGAACTAAAGGCGCAGGATTGGGATGAACTACCACGTCCAATTTATGTTAGGTGTTTACCAACATCTAAGAATCGAGGCGAGTTCTATGGCGCTAAAATAAGCGTGCGAGATAGGTAGGGAAAGATCGAGATTGAACGTGTATGTTGTGTGTGTGTTTTCTTTTCGATTATTTCGAAACGGCGTCATCGCGATTCGTTTTTTTTTATGAAAGTGACAGGAGGAGATTTTTTAAGGATACGAATTTCTCTCAAATTTCACTGGATCGGTTTTAAAGGTTTAGTGGACAAACGGGTGCAAAAGAAAACCGCGAACCTTGTTTTGAACTTGCCTGATATCGTACCGGTTCCCATAAGAAAACGTATGTTTTTTGACTTTCCTGGTCGTGCCGACAAAACGACAGAAAAACTACTAAATCATCATCTTATAAATAAAGACATTTCTTTGGGCTATTACTCCAGGTGTGATCTAATACATTGTAACTTTGCAATATGTTAAAAAACCCGGGGTTTCGAGAAAAATTGGGGGCGTTTTTTCCTAGAAATCTCTGTCTCTTTATACAGAATCGTTGAGTGAAGGTAGCGAAGGTCGATATTTGTAATCGGTGATCGGCAAGGTCTTGTTAACAATGAACTCTATAAATTATGTCGAACGCGATCTTCGCGAAGCTTAAAGGCGCGGGGATTGAGCTGAACACCATTTGTATATAATTCGTGTGTTTTCTTTTTCACATTTCGAAACGACGATCATCGCGACTTCCCAATTCGCGAGATTGAGATGACCATGTATACTACAATTCGCGGGATTGGGATGACCGACCATGGGGCATGAACCACAATGGTATACTACACGATAATCGGTGATCGGCAAGGTTACGAATTTAACAAAGAACTCTATATAATATGGTCGGAACTCTATCTTCGCGAACTAAAGGCGCGCGATTGGCATGAACTACCATGTACAACTACCTACAATTTTTAAATATTTTTTGAATATAATTAATATGGTCGTACTCGATCTTCCCGGAAAGCCGGGATTGGGATGAACTTACCATGTACACTTTTGATTTCCCATTACGTTAGGTTTTATATCAACATCTACGGATCTAACGCGAGTTCTATGGCGCTAAAATGAGAAGCGCGGAGATAGGTCGGGAAGATCGAGATTGAAAGCTGTATGTGATTGTGTGTGATTTTTTTTGACACTTTGATGATTGAAACGACGTCATCGCGATTAGCATTTTGTTTCAATGACAAATAGTCGAGATGAAGGGGTGAGCGAAAGGGCGATATTTTGTCATCGGGATTCGGTAAGGTCTTGTACGATTAACAAAGAACTCTTATCATATGGTAGTCGTCTAGTAGCTCGATCTTCGCGAAAATCGCGGGATTGCGATTAATTTTATTTTCTACCATGTACATGTAGGTGGGAGATGTGTGTTTTCTTTTCGAACTTTCGAAACGACGTCCATCGCGATTCGCATTTTTTTATCAATGACCACGGTAGTGGGGTAGCAAATGGGAGAATAGTTATAATCATGATCGGGTATAGTCTTGCTACGAATGTTACCAAAATTCTATAATATGATCGTAACTCGATTCGCGAATTAAAGGTGCGAGATTGGGATGAACTACCCTGTACATGGGGCTAGTTCTATGGCGCTGAATGAGCGTGCGAGATAGGTATGGCAAGATGAGAATTGAATGTAGTATGTGGCGTGTGTGTTTTCTTGTTTCCTTGGTTTCGCATGTACATGTGTATGTGGCGTCGTGTTTCTTTTCCACATTTCGAAACGATGTCATCGCGATTCCCAGCGCGGGATTGGGATGAACTAACCTTACATAATATGGTCGAATCGATCTTCGCGAAAGGCACGGGATTGGGATGAACTAACAGGTAAACGTGTATTGGTTGTGTTTGTTTTTCTTTTCCACATTTCGAAAGGGCGTCATCGCGATTCCCAATTCGCTGGATTGGGATGAACTACCATGTATACTACTACTAATATTTTCGTAACTCGATCTTCGCGAACTAAAGGCGCAGGATTGGGATGAACTACCACGTACACTAGTGGCGAGTTCTATGGCGCTAAAATGAGCTTGCGAGATAGGCAGGGAAAGATCGAGATTGAATGTGTATGTGGTGTGTGTGTTTTCTTTTCGAAATTTCGAAACGTCATCGCGATTTGCATTTTTAATTAATGATAATCGTTGAGTGAAGGTAACGAAAGGTCGGTATTTGTAATCGGTGATCGGCAAGTTCTTGTTACGAATTTAACAAGGAACTCTATAATATGGTCGTAACTCGATCTCCGCGAACTAAAGGCGCGGGTTTTAGGATAAACTACCATGTACATGTGTATGTGGCGTGCGTGTTTCTTTTCCACATTTCGAAACGATGTCATCGCGATTCCCAATTCGCGGGATTGGGATGAACTATCATGTATAATCGGTGATCGGCAAGGTCTTATTAAGAATTTAACAAGGAACTCTATAATATGGTCGTAACTCGATCTTCCCGAACTATAAAGGCGCGGGATTGGGATGAACTACCATGCACACTTACAATTTTTAACAAAGAACTCTATAATCGTCCAGTGAAGGTAGCGAAAGGCCGATATTTGTAATCGTGATCGGCAAGGTCTTGTTACGAATTTAACAAAGAACTCTATAATATGGTCGTAACTCGATCTTCGCGAACTAAAGGCGCGGGTTTTAGGATAAACTACCATGTACACTACTTTACCATTTTTTAAAATAGTTTTTGAAACAATATTTTTATGGTCGTAACTCGATCTTAGCGAAAAGCGCGGAATTGGGATGAACTACCATGTACATATTCTTTTTTTTTTCACATTTCGAAACGACGTCTTAACTATGATAATCGTAACTCGATCTTCGCGACTAAAGGCGCGGGATTGGGATGAACTACCATATACACACCGTATAAGAAATATTTCTAAATCGTGATCGGTGCCGATTAAGTCCGTAAGTCGCAAACGATTATCGGGTCGATCGTTTCGGCATCGTACCCTCGTTCCGTAAATGTTCGCGGACATCTAACGAATCGCGAAAAACAAAATGAATTTGGAAACCTCGAAAGGAGAAATCATCAGAGCTAGTTGAAATGGAATCGCGAGATAGGGACTTTTACTTTGGAAATGAAACTATCTCGTACCCAATCCACTCCACGAATCGATGCGAGCTCGATGGCGATAATCCGTACCGATCGCGAGTTAAGTTTCCGGAATAATTATTTTAAAAGTAGCTCGTTGGGAATCTACGAACTTCTACTAATCGAGGCGAGCGCGATGATGCTGCAATCGAAAGGCGATAAATCGCACCGATCGCGATTTTTTTTTACAGTTTTTCGAAAATCATTTTTGTAGCTCGTTACGTGTCTACGAACATCAACGAATCGAAGGATCTTGGCGAGTTCTACGACGCTAAAATGAGAGTGCGAGATAGGGAAAGATCGAGATTGAACGCGTATGCGGCGCGGTGTGTGTTTTCTTTTCTACATTTCGAAACGACGTCATCGCGATTCGCATTTTTTATCAATGACAATCGTCGAGTGGGGTAGCGAAAGGTCGGTATTTGTAATCGGTGATCGGCAAGGTCTTGTTACGAATTTAACAAAGAACTCTATAATACGGTCGTAACTCGATCTTCGCGAACTAAAGGCGCGGGATTGGGATGAACTACCATTTTTCTACCAACATCTAAGGACCTAAGCGATTTCTATGGCGTAAGTACTATGTACACTACCAATGTATATGGGATGTGTGTTTTCTTTCGACATTTCGAAACGACGTCATCGCGATTCGCATTTTTTATCAATGACAATCGTCGAGTGGGGTAGCGAAAGGTCGGTATTTGTAATCAGTGATCGTCAAGGTCCAGTTACGAAGTTAACAAGGAACTCTATAATATGGTCGTAACTCGATCTTCGCGAAAGGCGCGGGATTGGGACGAACTACCACGTACACTAGTGGCGAGTTCTATGGCGCTAAAATGAGCTTGCGAGATAGGCAGGGAAAGATCGAGATTGAATGTGTATGTGGTGTGTGTGTTTTCTTTTCGAAATTTCGAAACGTCATCGCGATTTGCATTTTTAATTAATGATAGTCGTTGAGTGAAGTTAGCGAAAGATCGATATTTGTAATCGGTGATCGGCAAGGTCTTGTTACGAATTTAACAAAGAACTCTATGATAATCGTAACTCGATCATCGCGCACTAAAGGCGCGGGATTGGGATGAAATACCATGTACACTACCTTACAATTTGTTTTAAAATAATTTTTGAAACATAATTAATACTGTCGTAACTCGATCTTCGCGAAATGCGCGGGATTGGGATGAACTACCATGTACACTTGCAAAATGCGCGGGATTGGGATGAACTACCACGAGAGTGCGAGAGATAGGTTGGGAAAGATCGAGATTGAACGTGTATGTGGGGTGTGTTTTCTTTCGACATTTCGAAACGACGTCATCGCGATCCGCATTTTTTTATTAATGATAATCGTTGAGTGAAGTTAGCCAAAGGTCGATATTTGTAATCGGTGATCGGCAAGGTCTTGTTACGAATTTAACAAAGAATTTTATAATATGGTCGTATCTCGATTTTCGCGAACTAAAGGCGCGGGATTGGGATGAACTACGATGTACACTATGTAGGGAAAGATCGAGATTGAACGCGTGTGTGGAGTGTGTGTTTTCTTTTCGACATTTCGAAACGACGTCATCGCGATTCGCATTTTGTTAATGATAATCGTTGAGTAAAGATAGCGAAAGGTCGATATTTGTAATCGGTGATCGGCAATGTCTTGTTACGAATTTAACAAAGAACTCTACAATATGGTCGTAACTCGATCTTCGCGAACTAAAGGCGCGGAAATGGGATGGACTATCATGTACAACTCTATAATATTCATCTCTATAATTTGGTCGTAACTCGATCTTCGTAAACTAAAGGGAAGGGATTGGGATGAACTACCATGTACATGTGTATGTGGTGTGTGTGTTTTCTTTTCCACATTTCGAAACGACGTCATCGCGATTCCCAATTCGCGGGATTGGGATGAACTACCATGTATACTACACTGCAATCGGTGTTCGGCAAGGTCTTGTTACGAATTTAACAAAGAACTCTATAATAAGGTAACTCGAGATTTTCGGCGACCTTAAGGCGGCGGGAAAAAAAAATGAGGGGGAGACCGAATTTAAGGCGTCGATTTTTTTTGCTTTATTCTACGCGACTCGTACTTTTACTTTTAAAAAAATAAGAAATATTTCTAAATCGTGATCGGTGCCATCGAACCGCCTCTACCGCACCGATCGCGATTTTTTTACAGTTTTCGAAAATCATTTTGTAGCTCGTTATGGGTCTACGAACATCAACGAATCGAAGGATCTTGGCGAGTTCTATGACGCTAAAATGAGAGTGCGAGATAGGGAAAGATCGAGATTGAACGCGTATGCGGTGCGTTAGTGGTGAGTGGTTTTCTTTTCGACATTTCGAAACAGAGTCCATTCGCCGATTAGCTTTTTATGATAATCGCGAGTGTGGTAAGCGAAAGGTCGATATTTGTAATCCTGATTGCCAATGCTTTTTAACGAATTTAACAAAGAATTCTATAATAGGGTCCGACTCGATCTTCGCGACTAGGGTCCGCGGGATTGGGGAATGAACACAGTCCTACCAACATCTAAGGATCTAAGCGATTTCTATGGCACTAAATGCGCAGTCAGCGAGAGGTAGGGACAGAGCGAGATTTAACGCGTATGGGTGTGTGTGTTTTCTTTTCGACATTTCGAACGACGTCCAGCGCGATTCGCATATTTTAATGATAATCGTCGAGTTGTATGGAGCGAAATGGTCGAATATTTGTATCGGTGATCGGCACTACCTTGTCCGATTAACAAGAACTCTATAATATGGTAACTCGATCTTCGCGAACTAAGGCGCAGGATTGGGACAAACTACCATGATACACTACCTTAATAGGTTCTTTGAAACATATATTAATAGTCCTAACTCGATCTGGGGATTGGGATGAAATACGTGCACATGTATGTGGTGTGTGTGTTTTCTTTTCCACAGTTTCGAAACGACGTCTCGCTATTCTCAATTCGCGGGGATTGGGATGACTACCATAAATAATATGGTCGTAACTCATCTTCGTCGAACTAAAGGCACGGGATTGGAATGTGTCCGTAACTCCGAAAAAAATTTTCCCGAAAGGCGGGGATTGGAATGAACTACCATGTCATGCAGTTTGTGGGCGTGTGTGTTTTTCTTTTGCACATATTCGAAACGCACGTCATCGAGACTTCCCGATTCGCTGATTGGATCAAAAACTAACCATTCCTTTTTTATAATAGTTTTGGGAAACAAAAAAAATCCTTAACCAGCGATAGGGACCGATTAAGGCGTCGATTTTAGCGGACACAACATACTTAATTCGAAAGCTCTAAATACCCTTAAGTCGCGAACGACCTAAATCCATCACTACACTATTAACAAAAAGACAGTGGTCGTGTTCCAAGACTTTTTTCGAGATTGTAGGTTGTTAGGTGTCTACGAACATCAACGAATAAAGGAGAATACGATGACGTTAAAATCAATCTTAATTCATACATTTAAAACTAACTAGATGTTAGGTTCATTGGACAGTGCATTGATAGCAAAAATCTACGCGACAATTGTTCGGGAGTAACATCGGCAAGTCTTTTACGAATTAACAAAGAAGTCTCTAAATACATTGTCGAACTCGATTCTTCGACCGAACTAAGCGCGGGATTGGGACGAGCTACCATGTTTCTACCAACATCTGAGGATCTAAGCGAGTTCTATGGCGTACAATGAGAGTGCGAGAAAGATAGAGATGGAATGCGTTGGGGGGGTGTGGGTTTTTGTCGACATTTCGAAACGACGTCATCGCGATTCGCATTTTTTATCAATGACAATCGGCGAGTGGGTAGCGGTAAAAGGTCGTTATTTGTAATCGGTGATCGGCAAGGTCTTGTTACGAATATAACAAAGGGAATTCTATAATATGGTCGTAAACTCGATTCCTTCGCGAAGGGCGCGGGATGGACGAAGGTACAGGTATATCACCAATGTATGTGGAGTGTGTGTTTTTTGTTCGATATTTCGAAACGACGTCATCGCGATTCGCATTTTTTTATCATGACATCGAGTGGGGTAGCGAAGGTCGTTATTTGTAATCGGTGATCGTCAAGGTCCAGTTACGAAGTTAACAAGAACTCTATAATCTGCGTAACGCGATCTTCGCGAATGCGCGGGATTGTGACGAACTACCACGTTACACCTGGTGAGTGCTATGGCCTAATGTGACTGTGTGTGGTGTTTTCTTTTCGACATTTCGAACGACTTCATCGCGATTCGCATTTTTTAATCACGACAATCGTCGAGCGAGGGTAAGCCAAAGGTCGATATTTGTAATCGGTCACTAAGCTTACAATTTCTTTCAATAGTTTTTGAACAATTAATATGGTCGTACAACTCGATCTTGCGAAGGCCCTCGTAATGTGTATGTGGTGTGTGTGTTCGAAACGACGTCATCGCTATTCGCATTTTTTTTCAATGACATCGGCGATCGAGGGTAGCGAAAGGTCGATATTTGTATCGTGACCGGCAAGGTCTTGATACGAGATTGGGATGAACTACCATCTGCTATCGAGGCGAGCGCGATGATGCTGTAAACGACGCGATAAAATCGACCGATCGCGATTTTTTTCCAACAGCTCGTTAAGTAAAACTATCTCGTTAAGTATCTCCGAAACCTTTACCGATCGAGGAACGAGCCCGATTATCCGTACCGATCGCGTGTTACCGTTTTTTTTTTATTTGAAAAGAAAGGTTGTAAGGTGTATGTTAAGACCTACCGATCGAGGCGAGCGCGATAAAATCGACGCGATTCGTACGGTTTCGAAAACCATTTTTTCATACAACTAGCTCGTAGGGTGTGCGAACGCCACCGACTCGAAGAGAACGCTAAAACCATCGCATCAAAAATCGCTTTACCTGATAGGACCGATTAAGGCGTCGATTTTGCGTTATTCTACGCGAATCGTACTTAAATCGTGATCGGTCCGATCAACGACATCGAAAGCGCCTGTATCGGTAGTGGTTTTGCAAATACCCAACAAAAACACAGATCACCTAACTTAAATTTCGAAAACTCTAAATGACGTCAGTCGCAAACGATTATCGGGTCGATCGTTTCGTCATCGCACCCTCGTTCCGTAAATGTTCGCAGACATCGAAATGAAAATCATCCGAGCTGGTTGAAATGGAATCGCGAGATATGGACTTTTACTTTGGAAATGAAACTATCTCGTACCGCGTCTCCAAACATCAATGAATCGACGCGATAATCGCGCGATGATGCAATCGACGGGCGATAAATCGTACCCATCGCGATTTTTTTTACAAGCTTCGAAAACCAGTTTGTAGCTCGTTAGATATCTACGAACATCAACGAATCGAGGAGAACGCTAAAATCATCGCGATAATCCGTTCCGATCTATCGGCAACTAAGCGCTATTTTAATCGGTTACTTGGGAAGGTAATATCGTGAAACGAGCGAATCAGTGTAAGAAAACGCGAGGTTTCCAAAAGTTCGTTGGATATCTTCCGGGAACATCAACGAATCGAGGAAAACAGGACGACGCACCGACGGCGAGTAACGAACATTTTTAGGTATTTTAAAACTAGCTCGTTAGATGTCCGCGAACACCCATCAAACGAGGCGGTAAAATCGTCCCGATTATCTCTCGCAATCGCGAGTGACGAACGTTTTAAGGTTCCCAAACATGTTAAACTAGTCCGTTGTACAAATCGAGGCGAGTTCTTTATGTTATCGTTGATGAGGTTTCCAAAAGTTCGTTGGATATCTTCTGGGAACAATCGAGGAAAACAGGACGACGCACCGACGGCGAGTTACGAACTTTTTTAGGTATTTTAAAACTAGCTCATTAGGTGTCCACGAACACCCGCTAATCGAGGCGCTAAAATCGTCGCGATTATCTCTCGCAATCGCGAGTGACGAACATTTTTAGCTTCCTAAACATTTTAAACTAGTCCGCTGAACAAAGCGAGGCGAGATCGTTTTGATTTCTTTGATTTGGTCGCACCATATCGCGATCTTCACAGGCGCTTTATCGGGTGGAACTACCACGTCGCGTTCGGGAGTTATTGACTCTTTTTACGGAGGTCATTTTCAGGTTGCGAAAGGTTTTTTTTTTCAAAACTGGCTCGTTAGATATCTCCGAACATTTACCGATCGAGGCGAGAGCGATAAAATCGACGCGATAATTCGTACCGGTTTCGAAAACCATTTTTGTAGAAATATATAGCTCGTTGGGTGTCTGCCGACGACTCGAAGAGAGAACGCGATGACGCTACAATCGACGCGATAAACCGTACTATATTCATAGCTGGCTAGGTTTTGCGAGACATCGACGAATCTAGGTGAACGCAATGCCGCTAAAATCAGATTTGTATTTTTTGTTTTTTCGTCGTTAGAACTAGCTCGTGAGGGATCTGCGCGCATCAACGAGAATCCGATGACGCTAAAATCATCGCGACATACTGTCCCGATCGCGAGTTGCGGACATTTTTAGGTTTTTATTTTTGTTAGAACTAACTCGTTAGGCAAAGATTAATACTTTTGTAAATAGATGTCAGCGAAAACCAACGAATCGAGGAGAATACGACGACGCTAGTTACGGATAATTTTTAGGTTTCCAAACTAGATTTTCTTTTTAAAGCTAGGTTGCTAGGTGTCTACGAACATCAACGAATAGAGGAGAATACGATGACGTTAAAATCATCGCGATAAATCGCCCCAATCGTGAGGTACGGACATATTTTAGTTTTCTATTCTTGAGTCGTCTGCAAGAGGGCGCATAGGCATTGCTTCGTTAGTTGCTTTACCGTATCTGCGTGTCTCGTAAAATATAGTTGTTTCCACACGCGCGGATATTTTCACGATACTTGCGCACAATGGACATTGGGTAGTAACCCACCTCACGCGACCTTGGTGACCTCGTGTGACCTTTGGTCCTGTTCACAAATCGCACTGGCAGCCCGATGACCGCGATGTATTTTTAACTAGGTCCTTACGTGTCTACGGCATATTAAGGTTTCGAAAACCATTTTTGTAGAACTAGTTCGTTAGGTGTCTGCGAACATCTGCCGAAGGAGGCGAGCGCGTCGATGCTGAAATCATCGCGAAAATCCGTACCGATCGGGAGTTATGGACATCCGTAGGTGTCCAGAATAATTATTTGAAACTTAAAAACCATCGTAGTTCTCAATCGCGATTGAATGTGGCGTTCATTTCGCATTATCGACCGCAGGCACCCTCGAAGCTACCTATATTTCCAATCTTTAAAATGTTAGTAACTGCCGAACGAATGTAGCGTCGATTGATACAAGATCTTTTACAAGCCAGCTTTACAAAGTTATATCGCAATCCTACAATTTCCGTAACCCAGTTTCGCGACGGATTGTCGCGACGATAGTCGCGTTATCGATACTGCTCCGATTTTCGCGTCAACAACGCGCTTCGTTTAGGAGATGTTACCACTAGACGAGCTATTTAGCTATTTTAATTTTAAAAGCTGAAAATGTCTCGCGTTAACAACTTTAATTTCTAAAACAAACAACCGAAAGTGCGGGCGTTTTAACGCGCAAAAACCGACGAGACATTCGCGAGTTACGAACCGAAATTAGATCTGCTCGAGGCGCTTTCGATGGTCCTAAATTGACGCAATAATCGTTCCCGTTCTCGAGCTATAGCTACTGCGATTTTTTTGGTTTCTTAATTCATACTTTTTAAAACTAAACTAGTTCGTTAGGTTCTAGGGCGAGTGCATCGATGCAAAAATCGACGCGATAATTGTTCGAGAGTTACGATCGGCAAGGTCTTGTTACGAATTTAACAAAGAACTCAATCTTCGCGAACTTAAGGCGCGGGATTGGGATGAACTACCATGTACACTAGGTGATTGAATGTGTATGTGGGGTTGTGTGTTTTCTTTTCGACATTTCGAAACGACGTCATCGCGATTCGCTTTTTTATGATAATCGTCGAGTGAAGGTAGCGAAAGGTCGATATTTGTAATCGGTGATCGGTAAGGTCTTGTTACGAATTTAACAAAGAACTCTATAATATCGTCGTAACTCGATCTTCGCGGACTAAAGGCGCGAGATTGGGATGAACTACCGTGTACACTGCCTTATATTTTTTAATCGTTTTTGAAACATAATTAATATGGTCGTAACTCGATCTTCGCGAAAGGCGCGGGGTTGGGATGAACTACCATGTACATGTGTGTGTGTGTGTGTTTTCGTTTCCACATTTCGAAACGACGTCATCGCGATTCCCAATTCGCTGGATTGGGATGAACTACAATGTTTACTGCTCTGTAATCGGTAATCGCCAAGGTCTTGTTACGTATTTAACAAAGAACTCTATAATATGGTCGTAACTCGATCTTCGCGAACTAAAGTCGCGGGACCTTACAATTTTTTTTTAAAAATAGCTTTTTAAACATAATTAATATGGTCGTAACTCGATCTTCACGAAAGGCGCGAGATTGAGATGAACTACTGTATACA
This sequence comes from Ophioderma brevispina, assembly GCA_023653785.1. Classification (NCBI taxonomy): domain Eukaryota; kingdom Metazoa; phylum Echinodermata; class Ophiuroidea; order Amphilepidida; family Ophiodermatidae; genus Ophioderma; species Ophioderma brevispina. The sequence continues at coordinate 75,087 of JAMKCH010027533.1, forward strand.
CTTTTTAATAGCTTTGAAACAAAACAAAAATCCTTAACCCGCGATAGGCGTTGATTTTTGCGTTATTCTACGCGACTCGTACTTTAACTTTAAAAAATAAGAAATATTTGAAAATCGTGATCGGGTCCGATTAACGCCATCGAGAGCGCCTCTAGACACCTAACGAGCTACTTAAATTTAGAAAGCCCTAAATGGCAGTAAGTCGCGAACGATTTTCGGGTCGATCGTTTCCTCACCGCACCCTCGTTCCGTAAATGTTCGCAGAATCTTCCGAGCTAGTTGAAATCGCGAGATATGGACTTTAACTTTGGAAATGAAACTAGCCTTACCTTCTCTCCAAACATGAATGAATCGATGCGAGCGCACGGCGATAAAATCGACGCGATAATTCGTACCGATCGCGAGTTACGATTCCTCCAGAATAATTATTTGAAAAGTAGCTCGTTGGGAATCTACGAACATCTAATCGGGGCAAGCTCGACGATGCTGCAATCGGCCCTCGACAAATCGTACAGATCGCGATTTTTTTAAAGGTTTCGAAAACCATTTTGTAGCTCGTTAGGTGTCTACGAACATCGACGAATCGAGGAGAACGCGATGACGCTAAAATCATAGCGATAATTTGAGCCGATCGCGAGTTAAGTTTCCAGAATGATTATTTTAAAAGTAGCTATTTGGGAATTTACGAACTTCTTCTAATCGAGGCGAGCGCGATGATGCAATCGACAGGCGATAAATCGTACCCAACGCGATTTTTTTTACAGATTTCGAAAACAATTTTGCAGCTCGTTAGGTGTCTACGAACAACAACGAATCGAGGAAAACGCAAAAATCATCGCGATAATTCGTACCGATCTATCGGCATCTAAGCGTTGTTTTAATCGGTTACTTGGAAGGTAATATCGTGTAACGAGCGAATCAGCGACGATGTAAGAAAACGCTTGGTTTCCATAACTTTGTTGGATGTCTTCTAGGAACATCAACGAATCCAGGAAAACACGACGACGCACCGACGGCGAGCTACGAGCTTTTTTTTTCAAACCTTTTAAACTAGTCCGTTGTACAAATCGAGGCTTTGATCTTTTTGATATCTTCAATTTAGTCGTACTATATCGCGATCTTCAAGAACCACGGGCGCTGGATTGGGCGAACTATTGACTATTTTTACGGAGGTCATTTTCAGCTTTAAAAATGTAGTAAAAATGTTGTAAGATATCTGCTAACATCTACCGATCGAGGCGAGCGCGATAAAATCGACGCGATAAATCGTACCGCTTTCGAAAACCATTTTGTAGAATTAGCTCGTTGGGTGTCTGCAAACGTCGACGACTCGAGAGAGAGAGAGAACGCGAGAACTCTAAAACCATCGCGATAAACCGCGCCGATCACGAGTTACTAACAATTTTAGGTTTCCATTAGGTACCTTCGAACATCAACGAATCGAAGAGAACGCGATGACGCCAAAAATCATCGCGATAATTCGCACCGATCGTGAGTTACATTTTAGGTGTCCAGAATAATTATTTTAAAACTTAAAAACAATCGTAACTCTCGATAGCGATCGAATATGGCGTTGAATTCGCATCATCAAAGTGGCTCGTGGTCGTAGATATTTCTAAATATCTCGCAAGGGGCTTACAAAATAACTCGCAATCGCGACCGATAATATCGTCGGTATTACGTCATCGAACGCGCCTCGTTACCAGACAGCTTACGAGACAGTTAAATAATATCCACACTTACCAATATCCACAACTCGCGATCGGGACCAATTACGGCGTCGTCAATTTGTTCTCAGACGCCGTACAAGCTAGTTCAATTTCCAAACCTTACAACGTTCGCACCTACCGACCTTTATCGCGTCGATTCTTAATAGATATTAGTACTTTGTTTTACAAAATTAGTTTGGAAACCTAAAATCTCCGTTACCCGAGATCGTGATGGTCGACTATAGCGTAATCGAAGAAGCGTTGCTTCGTAGACGCGACTCTAGACTCTCCATACTGCATTTTTGAAAGATAAAAAAAAAATCGCGATCGGGACCATCGAACGTACAAACACGTCGACGACGCGAAGAGTTGCGTCTCCGTAGCTCACCATCCCGACCGATTATCGCGTTAACAAACGCCCATCGTTTTCAGAAGATGTTTTACAAAATTAGTTTGGAAGCCTAAACAGCCCATTTATGATTGCGTTATACACCAGCGCGCCTCGTTTCGTGCATGGCTATCTTAGCGATCGAGACTGATTTTCGCTTTATCATTCCGTAGATGTTATGGTCAGACCTTTTTTTTACAAGCCAGGTCCAAAAATTCCGTACGTGACGGTCGAGAGCGCTTAACACAACCCTTATAGCTGGACATTATTAACAGTACCGTCACAGTCCTTGATTATCGAACCGAAACTGATTGACATTTCTCCAACATCCAATCACAACTCACTTTCCAATTAGTTCGTGTTGTACATCTTGACCAAACCTCCCCTATTGTTGAACCTAATAAATCAATCCACTTGACCCGGGCTTTTACAAAGAGTTGGCTCCAAGCTATGAATGAAAATTATGATCGTGCTAATCGGACAAATAGCCCCTATACTATCTAGTACGCGTATCATATAAGTTAGCACTGTAAACTAGTAAAAATACATATTTATCCTTGCTTTTGCTGTGTTTATGCGGTTAATTGAGAAAGAAAAGAATAAGTAGTTATACCTGTTACAACTTGAAAGTAATTCTAACAAGGTTGGGTGAATCCAACAGCTCAGAGCTTATAGTAATGCCATTAATAGCAGATTTACTGCAGAATCCGATTCTTGAGATTTGACTTGATTTACGATGCCAAATATCTGAACAACTATGCATCCAATTTATAAGTGACTACAAAATAATAGTTAGATGTTAGGTAGGGCAGCAGGTAATAAAACATAGGCCTCTACCATATGAAAAAAAGAGTTTATCAGGGTTTAACATAGCGTGTGTGGATGTTAAGTTTTGATGGCCCACAATATCCTAGGCAGAACACTTCCGTCACTTTGAAAACTTTATACTGACTAATTCCATACCTGTACTTCAACCTTAGATAATAAAGCAAGGACGTCCCATCGGCAAATTCAATAATTTTTGAATCGCCCCATAGCATGTTTCGACCAATAAATGAAAATGTTCAAAACTAGTTTAACACAGCGACTTCTTTGGGGGCGGAGCTCACAAACAAGTTAAGTGGGCTAGCACAATAGGATTTATGCCGGAACTTGCATGCTTTTGTAGCGTTGTTTTTTCAATGGTAAATGAGCCAAAGAAAGGTGGAGAACTCCTAAAAATATGATAGAGGGAGCTCTTAATAGTGCCCACTATCAATTGCTTGTAAGGCTTGTTTGTGTTAAGGCCCCGATGTTATCGTCATCGAGCGCGCGTTTCGTAAATGTAGGCAGCCACCCGTAAGCTACTTAAATTTACAATCTTTAAAACGCTAGTAACTGCCGAACGAATATCGCGTCGATAGATACGAGACAAGCCGGTTTGACAAAATTAGTTCGAAACTCAGTATCGCGACCGATTGTCGCGACAATAGCCGCGTTATCGAACACGCCTCGATTTTCGCGTTGACAATCTATTTTAGCTTGTAAAAGCTGAAAATGTCTCGCGTTAACGCCATTAATTTCTAAAACAAACACAAGGTAGTTCAAATTCTAAAGCTTAAAACTGCCGAAATAACGCGCAAAACGACCAGACAATCGCGAGTTACGAGGGGGGGGGGGGGGGGTATCAATCAAGTTTAGACATGGAGCAGCTCGTATATAAAATGTAAACGGTCGCAGGCGGTTTCGATGGACTCAAGTGACGCAATAATCGTTCCGTTCTGAGCTCGAGTACGCGATTTTTTTTTCTTAATTAATTACTTTTTAAAAGTTAAAACTAGTTTAGGGGGTTTAGTTTGGGGACGAGTGCATCGAGCAAAAATCGACGGCGTAATTGGTCGGAGTTACGCAGGTTTACGAAATAAGATCGCGAGTACGTCGGTCGCGATCGGTGACGCAAAATCGACCCATGCGAGTTTTAGGTTCCAAAATATTTTATTATTTCCGTTAGATGATACCAAACTCTCCGGATCAAGGCGAGTCGGTGGACGTCGATATTCCGTCGCGGATTTACGGAGATTTTCATTTTGAGAAAAAAAAACATCGTTAGGTGTCCGCGAACGACGTTAAGACACGGCGCGGGGATAGACTAACGTCGTGTTTTAGAAGCGACCTCGAGCTTAGACGAAACCGTTTCGTTTTCTTTTCCTCCACGACGAGAGAGATGATTAGAGAAAGACCGATATTGTATCCCGATGGACGATAATCGAGTTCGGAGAGGTTGATATTGGGTTGGTGAAATTTAAAACCGATAGGGTAGAGAATGCATCGATTTCAGAAAAACGACCTCGAGCTTAGCCGAACGTTCGAAGCGACCTCAGCTTGGGCGAAAACCGTTCGCGTCGGTATTTCTTGTTCTCCACGACGAAGAGGATAGAGAAAGACCGATATGTATCCCGATCGAGTTCGGAAAGGTTGATATTGGTTTTGTGCTAATTCGTATCGGTAGCGAGGTTTTCGAAAACTGTTCGGCAACTGCTCGCGAGGGGTCCGCGAAAATCCAGGCGATCGCGAAAAAAAATCGAGCCGATAATAATGCAGCGATCGCGAGTTACCGATATTAGGTTTCCCAAACTAATTATTTAAAAACGGCGTGCTCTGCGGCATGTTCTAAAATTAAAAGACGATTTCTACACAATATAAACTTGTGGTTGTCTTTTGTCACCATTTTATTTCTATTCCCATTTTTTAAAATTGTAATTTATTAACGATAAATATCAAAATCATCGAGAGGAATAGGAATATGGAAATTATCTTTATGCAATCGGTTGCAATATATTCCATATTAAAATCCTATCCCTTTCAGTCGTTCGTTCTTCGTCGTAATAGGTGATATTGACCATTTTCGAAGTTTGGCCGTTACCGTTATCGTTTCGTTGCATCGTCGAGTTCGTCGTTGAATTCCGGCTGCTTTTTGGCGGATCGACGAGTTGGTTTTCGTTTTCCGTATAAGGCGGATTGTACCCAACTACGAATCATGGGTATCTGTAACCTCGATACGAAGGATGCAGTCTCGCATTAAACGAGCGTAACCGCACGAAGCAGTTCGCATTCGGGCACTAGAAGTGCTTCGCTGCCGATGAAACTTCGAGGTGAATGGACGGTAAGTCTTCGAGAAAAAGTTTTTCCAGACTGCAATTTTGACCGTTCTCACGTGGAGTTGCCGTCCGATTCTCCGATCCAAATATCATAAACCACCGATTTTTTTGCAGTTGTATTCGAGACGATTGAGTGGCCTGATCCATACACGGCCAAGGGTTATAGCCATATTCGTTCGATTTACGAGCGACGTAGAAATAAAATTTTCGTCGGGCCAACTGACTCGACCGGTCGTTCGTAATCAACGGGGTCGGTCAGGGAAAATAAAACGAATAGCCAATGCACATAATTTTCAGTCGCATCGTTTTACCGAAACGTCGATAGATTTCTTTTTCTAAAAAAAAAACCGTTCGACAAAACATTTTTTGATAAAAAAATAAATGTCCTCGAGTTCCAGGAAACAAAATGCGACTTTTATCGAATGTTGAAAAAGACGAAGGAAAAATTTGCGACATGCGGAATTTTGCGAAGAGAAATGAACAAAGAAGAAGTATCATGCGTGGCTCGATTATCCAAACACTATTTATCGAAGAAGATTACGATAATGCGATAACGTTTTTCCACTCGACAGAAATAGTAACTCGATGATTTTAAAATCGAAGAGATTAAGGAATGGGAAAATCACTCTGATAATTACGGAATGAAATTGCAGCCGAGGCTATCTTTTTATTGCATTTTGTAAAATTCATTAAAGGATATTGGCTCGCTTGCTAAAAAAGAGAAAGCGATAAATCGGATTGGCGGGAATCGCTTCGTGGATTAGAGAATATATATCAGTGCACTCTGTAAATTGGTCATTTTTAGTTTGTCTTGAAAACAGATCTCAAGCAATAATCGATCCTAAGCTTAGTGCATTTTCAGAAAGCGTAAGGTAAAGATTGAGTGGGTGCACAAGCGAAAACCATCCGATCCTTAAAAATTACGGAGTGAAGAAAACGCAGCGTTTAATTTGCGGACTGGAAGAGTTTTGAAGCCAGAGTACACTTATAACGGATACGCTAGAATTGTCGTTTATGATGATGAAAGCGAAGACTTTTAATGGAACCCGTTTGTTACGGGTGCTTAAAGGCGAGAGAAATTCAAGCTGGAATGGAAGTCGATATATCGATGACAATCCAGCAAAACAATTCACATCGACAATCTGCAGCTTTTGACTAGAAATGAAAATGTCGCAACGATTTCGGCAATAGAAAATGTCGTCGACCAATTACGCAATTGTTTTAGATGACGGACGAACGAAAAGACAAGATTTGAAAGCGTGGTGCTGGCGCAAGAGGATTAAAGATAGTAATCAGTCGATCTATCGCGCCCTATCCAAAAAGCAATCACACGCAACAACAGGTCGACGGGAAAAAGGTATTTCTTCACCAGAAAAAAGAGACGGGACAGCTTGCTGGGTTTGCAAACCTGCAATTGGGGTGCGAGCTATTTGTTTAGACACTGGAAGCATCGAAGAATTCTCAAGTTATCCCAGGCCGCTAAAAACTGGAATAAGCCGAGGTCATATTCAATGATTGTAAAAAAGTTCCAGGCCACGTCTCGCTAAATCAAAACAACTGGAGTTGGTTTATCGTTTCGAATAAGCCAATAAGAAATAAAATAAAATGTATTGTTTAATGTTTGACGTGTTTGAATATTGCCTCAAGCTTAGTACAGTTTAATACTCAAAATGATTGCGGATTTTTCCATTGTATTCTTCGCAGACGAATTCGGCTAAGGAAATTAGAAAGAAGTTATAATTAACGGTGGCCACAGATCTGATTGGTAAACTGAAAAATGTTTTGGTTGCGCTAAATGTCAGTCGTTTATCGATTTTATTAGAAACCTAATCGCCAGTTCAAATCGTTTTTAAATTTTCGCAGTTAGCTCAATTCTTGAATCAATGTTTTGCCAAGGCGACATCTTTAACGCGGATAGTGAGGAAACGTCGGGCCAAATATTTAATTTCAAAATCGATTTAACATGAAAGTTTTGCTGGTTGGAGTCCCTGGTTGGCGGGTAAGAGCAGTCTGATGCAGTACGCAAAAACATCGCGATTATGTCATTTTTCCGGAACCGGTGGGAGAAATGGACCGATGGAAATAATGGGAATTTACTTGGAATTTTGTTTCTCGATCCAAAAAAAAAAAAAAACAAAAACATTTACATTTATCCGTTCAAATGAAAGTTATACACGACCATTCTCGAAAGAGAGCATGCATTCGCGAGGAAAGAGACCGGCGCACATTTTTATGCGAACGAGATGCATGCACTTACGCAGAAGTCTTTGTCCAACTTGGAATTGATAATGGATATTTAGTCAAGGAAACCAAGATATTTTAACGGATTTTTGTCGTTGCAAAGCAAGCCGAATCTATTTGCCGATGTTTACGTATAAATCAAAGATTCGCCGCAAGTAGCTTTGGATCGCATTCGACGACGAAATAGAAATGGCGAATACGATCGTTATAACAAAAATAACGGATTCTATCTGAATATCAGTCCGATACGAATTTAACTACGACTACGACCAAAAGTTTAGACCAAACTCTTGGATTTCATAGTTACCATAACGCGTACACTATTCAACCCGTACAACTTACCAAATACATCTCACACGCTGCGTTATTTCCAAAAAATGAAAAATGTTTGAAACGATTAGCGCCAACGAAAGCGCCTCGTTCGGTAGCAGACACCTAACGAGCTACTTAAATTTCCAAAGCTAAAAATACGCGCGACTCGCGAACGATTATCGGGTCGATTTTCGCCAATGTTTGCGGATATTTAACGAACCATTTTTTTTAATGAACCTGAAAACCTCGAAGGAAATATCGTCCGAGTGAGGCTTTACTAACGCGACGTCGCGAAAGCTTATTTTTTCCTCGCTAATTGGAGCCACCACCGGATTCGAAAGGCGCGAGGACGAGGGTTAGAGAGGCGAGGAGCTCGAGGATTTGAGTTTGCGTTCTCGCTTAAAAGGCGTTCCGAGTTCGTTATCCCGGGAAGCTCGAGACGGAGTATCCGGACCGAACTCGGAGAAAAACAAAATGGAAATTGCCGGGTTTTTACGCGTCTTAATCGTCGAAAACGCGCGACTTCGGCGGGCCTTAAAAATCGGCGGACTTAGTAGCGAGACAGCTTCGGGAAAGGAAGGGGGTCAAAACGAAAGGATCCGGAAACTAACGGAGGCTCGTGAAAAGGCCGAAGCAGTTTGCGCTGCCCTTACCAAATCCGTCCGGTACCTCGAGGAACGATTAGCGACGACCCAAGAAGAGGTAGAAAGAACGAAAGACGATCTACGAAGTTTCAAAGAACGAGTACGGCGGGAAAAGAGCGACGAGATAGAAAGAGATTTGCTAAAATTGAAAATGAATCCTACCGATTTGGATCCCGAAGAACGAATCGATCTTCTCGAAAAACGCGCGACGAAACTGGAACGGGAAAACGCCAAACTTACCGATCGGTTAAAAGAGGAAATAGCGACGAATGGCGAGTGGCAGCGATACGACAAGCAAAGGGAAGCGAACGTCGTTAGACTTTCCGAGACGAATTTCCAGCAGCGGTCGAAAATTATCGTTTTGGAAAGGAGGCATTTAGACCTCGAACGAGAAATCCGTACGCTGAACGAAGAATTTAACGTTTTAAAAGAGCGAGATCTGAAAGATCGCGACGCGGCCCTCTTCTCGGCAGATCAACAATTGCAATTGAAAGCGGAGGAAATAGAAGAGTTACAAGCTCAAATTAAGGGGTTGCGAGATGTTATTCAAAGCGAGCGTTTCGTAGAAGGAAACTCGAGCGATAAAGAAAAAATTAGAACGTTAGAGCATCGAATCGACGCGTTTTCGCGCGATTTCGAAGAAGAGAGGGCGGAAAAAGAAAGACTTCAACGCAGTCACGCCTCGGCAATCCTAGAACTAAGGGACAGAGATCGTCTTATTCAAGATTTGGGAACGAACGTCCAGGAAAGCGTATCGGAAGAAAATTACGCGTCGTGCGAAGTATCGTTCGAAGACATCGTTGCCAACTCGAGAACGTGTATACCGGATGATAGACTGGAATGTCCAAACTGTAAAATAACGTTTCCCGTGTCGGAACAATTTTCGACCTTTTTAACCCACAATTCCTTTTGTAGCGAATAGGATTACGATTCGAACGTGTTTGACCCTATCGACGCCTGCGCGATACAATTTTAAGTTAAGCGGTAATTGCGCGTTGCCGTTGGTATGACCACGAAGCCTCAGGCAAAATCCCGTTTTCAATTCTAGTTTACATCGCTGACGACAATCGATACTCGCAAATATTTGTCAAGTATTAGAAATCTTGCTTAATAAAAATTACAACGACAAAAAATAAAACGAGAATGTTTCCAACAACTGTCTTTTCTCGTTCGAAAGAACGTTTATTTCATTTTTTCAAAACGATACCGATAACCATTCGCTTTCGATTTTGCCGACACATGACCCGAAACCTTATTAACGATTCGTGAAATGTTATACGCATTTATTCCAAGTTTTTTAGACGCTCGGGATAGGCTCGGAAATTCTTCGATGATTCCGGTGTCTAGACAGATAGCTCGTACTGCGATCGCGGGTTTGTTACACGCGGCTAGCTTTTCCGGCTCTTTTCTGCTAGCGAGAAAATAAGTCTTTCCGGTGGTTTTGCTCGTTGTATATAGTCGTTTTTTGGATAGGACGCGATGGATCGTAGAACGACCAATTTTTAACTCTCTCGCGCAGGCTCTAACGCTTCGGAAATCTTTACTTTCGTCGTTATCTAAGCAAACGGCGGTAATTGGTCGAAAGTCTTTTCTATTTCTCATCGATTTCGCGACATTTTCTTTTCTAGTCAAAAGCTGTAGATTGTCGACGCGATTGTTAGCGCGGTCGTCATCGACATGATCCACCTCCATCCCAGTTGGTATTTCCTTTTTAAAGCACTCGTAGACAAAACGGTTTACGCGAAAATTCTTTATCCATCCATGATCGGAAACGGTAAAATAAGCGTAGCCGTTATACGTATATTTTAGCTTCAAAACTCTCCCTGTCCGCAGATTTAAAACGTTTCAATTTTCCCTCGCTCCGCAATATTTGTAGATCGGATGGTTCGCTACGCATCCACTCATGTCGACGCTTTTTAATTTTGTAATTACGTTCTAACTTTCTCGGTGAGCCCCGGATTTATACGATTAGAGGAACACTTCGCGACTCACCGCTCGACAAATTTTACCCGACGTCGTAATATATTAGATTTAATTATCGCTTAAGCCGATAAAATAATCGTGCAAACGTGACGTCACCATTTTTCATGACGTCACGTATTTTGGATGGCTCTTACTATTATTATACCGAGGAAGGCGTGTCCCGATGGTACGATAGGGCAAAATTCGTCCAGAACCGATTTGTTACGGTCCGGTAATAATCACACGAAGCGTCTGTAGACTTCACAATCGACTTGACTCGTTCATTGAATCGATGAATATCGAGATTGCGCGAAGTTTCTGAATCATTCATCAATCCGGGATACGAACGTTGTTGTACACGACGAGAAATAGAGAATCTTTCTTTCGACTTCTCAAAGCGTACCTTTACGGTTTTGTACAAGACCGAAGTTTGCGGTTTTCTCCGATTCGTTTAATGACATCGGTGATAGGAAACAGCGCCTCCCCAAGCGAACCTCGAGTTGACGAGTCTATTCCTATTCTAATCGCGATTTATTTCTCCTGATGTTTATCGAGTTCGCCCGAACCAGGATTCGTTCGTTTCGCGTTGAGACCGACACGATCGATTTTGAAGATTCTTCTTTTAATCGGATAGTATGGAGGTTTAGATTTGCGGTTTCGGATGGATTTATTTTCCCGACGTCAATGAGAGCTAACGACATTTTGCTTCGTATCTTTCGAGAGAGTAATAAAGGGAGGGGTTGGAGAAATTCACCGAGAGTGGTCCTCGTAGAATCTCTTTCCTTATTTCGTCCCTACGATCGTCACGATCGATTTGGTAAAGAGCCCTAGACGGCGTTACGGCGTATTGCGGGTTTTTCTATTCATTCAACGTAATCGATGACATCGATCGTGAACCTCGTCTTTTTACAGGAAATAGAAAGAAAGAAATGTAGCTAGACTTTATCGAGTCGACGTTTATAACCGAGACCTCCGTCTATTTTATAACTTAAAATGTTTGTAATATAAAGAGGGACAGTCCGAGATTGTACGTCAGTCCCGATCGTTTTCGAAGGTGACTTCATCGCTCCGTCCTCTTCCTTTTCGACACTTTTTGAAAACTATATAAGAACCCATTTTGTCCTTCGATGATAGGGGGTAAAGAAACATTATTTACGAGGAGAGCGTAGAGCAGTGACGCGCCGAGTCGTAGGTCGATGATTTACGACGCTATCGAGACGGACGTACATGATGATAATGAGGGAAAATCGTGTCTCTTTCTCTCGTCCCTTAAGAGTTTGGTCGACGCGGCATGCCGGTTCATTCGCGGTCTACTATTCATTTAATAATATCGGTGACAAACAAATCCATCGCAATCTTCATTTTTACGAAGAGAGAGGCTAGCCTTTTAAGGTCGATTATTTTCGTTTCGATAGTCGGGCCGCCGCTTAGAACGTCAAATCGAATTTTAGATGAGGAGGGAGAGCGAGCAGGAGGGAAGACTGAGATTGGCTTCGGAGTTTCTCTCCTCCTCCCACGCATTTTCGAAGCGAAACGTTTTTTTTTCTCGAGATTAACCTCTCTCTCTCTCTCAACTTCGTCGACGGCGACGCGGTTTGCGTCTGCGAATTTCATTTAATGAAACCGGACAAAAAAAAAAACATCGTAACCTTCGACGGAGAGAGTTTAAATGACGGGATTTAGGTCGGTTGTTTTTTTCTAGCACATTTGTCCCGAAGCGACATTAAGCCCTCGAGCCGAGTCGTACCCCTTTTCTGTACGACGACGAAGAAAGAACGCGAAGACACCGAGATCGTAAGTCCTAACGACGTTGTCGGAGCGACGATTCCTCGATTAATCCAAGGTATTCGCTGGATTTAGCGAAATGCGTTAATTGGATCATTTATATAAACGTTGGCCGAATGTTTTAACGGCATTTTAATTCGAGATGTCCCGCGAAATTGAAGATATCGCTCGATCGCTCGGACGGGAATTTATCGTCGGAGGTTCGTGGAAAGGACGATGTAGATATCTTAAAACGCTACGCAGAGTTAGCGCCGACTGCTCGAACATTTACGAGATTTATCTGAATTCTTCGGCGAAAGAGTGCGTCTCCGTGGGAGATACGAACCGATGCTTCGTCGAGTGCTTAAACTCGATGATCGAAGACCGAAAACTCAACTGGGGACGCCTCGTCGCGGCCTACTCGTTTACGTTACGTTTGACGAAACATCTCGAAAGTCGCGGGGAACGCGAGCGTATCGACGACGTCGTCGAACTTCTCGGGAACTGGGTCGTGAACAACTTTTCTCGATGGATATACGACCGAGGTGGATGGGTAAGATGGCTCGACGCTAGTTTTATTACGACGAAACAACGAGACCATTAGAACGTCAAATATTTATTTTTTATCTCGCAGAATGTAGTTTTTACGCATACGCGCGCTATATTCAAATATTAAGAAAATGTTTTTAACGTATAGAAGGAATTAACGACGAGGTTTTTTCTTTTTAATTTTCAGGACGATTTTGAGAAAACTTTTCGAACGACCGACGACGATAAATCGAAGCGAGTTCTCTTCGGCGGTTTATTTGGCGCCGTAGCGGTTCTCGTCGCGTTGTCGTTGCTGCGGTACTACGCCACTTCGTAAACCGTCGCTGTCGACGCAGTCGCCGGTTCTCTCTCGAATAATTTTGGCAGCGGATCGTAGTAACTTCTCGACACGTTTTCGATGATGTCGAACAACTTTTCAACGCGCTCTCTTGCCCTCTGTAGATCGCTATCCTCGCCTCGAACGTTAAGACGTAACTCTACGATAAGACTATCCTTTTCTCGCGATTATGAATGGCCAAGCAATCCTAAAAACGTGAAAGAGTCTACGCGTAACCTTAAACGTTTAAGATGCTACCTTACACGTCTTGTAATATAGCGATACACTGGAATTGACGAATCATGTTATGACAAAGCTTGAAAAATCACATTCAGCCAATCATCTTTCACGTAATGCATGCACGACCAATGAAATGTAAGGTGATATTTTTACACGTGTAAGATGTGTCTGTTAGTGATGGACGGTATACCAATTTCGGCACGGAAAAATTCGTTTCTCCGTAGCAGTGTACGTCGAGTATCGGTTCCGACATCGCGTTTTCGTTCGATACAAATTCTCCGACCATCGGGCACATTTTCGGGTATACGCGCCCTCTGTGGTTGACTTCGCTTTTTGGATTAACGAGAAGACGTCGGAGCTTATAAAATCGGCGGCGTTGTATCGTCTTCATTCCGCTAAAAAAAAAAAAAAAAAAAAAAAAGCGAAATTAATGACGCTTCCACTGGCAAACGTGGCTACCTGTCTGTAGTTCGTTTCTCCGCTCCATAGTTGCGGCGAAATGCTTTCGCGCAGATCTCTCTCTAGGTAAACGGCTAGTATTTCCCGGCCCTCTCGACTATTGCAAGCTACGGCGTAAATCGATCCATCTTGTCGCCGACAAAACAGTAATTTCGGCACGGACGTAAAGGAACGGCTGCTGCCGGACAATTTACCATCGCCTACATTTTGTAGGCTGGAAAAATTCGTTTCTCCGTAGCAGTGTACGTCGAGTATCGGTTCCGACATCGCGTTTTCGTTCGATACAAATTCTCCGACCATCGGGCACATTTTCGGGTATACGCGCCCTCTGTGGTTGACTTCGCTTTTTGGATTAACGAGAAGACGTCGGAGCTTATAAAATCGGCGGCGTTGTATCGTCTTCATTCCGCTAAAATGAATTGTTTTAGGCGCCCACGAAGGAAGATTCATTCGATGGTATACGAGATGATTCGCAATCTCAACGAGTGGGCTCCCGCGCGGGTCGAGGTCGATAGGGCTTTTCGCGTAATGTTTCGAGCGAGCACTTTGAATACAAAAAACTATAGGTTACACATGTGCATGACGAGAATATTCATGGATTCCGTGACCGATCTTGAAATTGAGCTGAGACGACGATATCGAAAGACTAGATATCCCAGAACGCATTTTGACGAGTTCGGCAACGTTGCCTTGGTTTGGTACACGGACGATAGATCGTACAACCGAGATTGTTTCGATCTGTGGATAAACATCTTGGAGTCGCAAAATCCCGACGATTTCGAAAGCATTTTGGTAACTGACTACATGCGGAAGCAGCTTCAACGCTTGAGACGCGTGGCGAAAGATCAAACGTCTTTTATTTAACCATAATGGGAAACTCCGCTATATCGCGGTTACCATTAGAAATATGTCAATTTTGAATTAAAACTATATCGATATATATCGTTAAATCATATTTAAAAAAAAAGTGTGTATCTTGATGAAAATAAACGGGTAACTTGCTCTTGAAATTGAAAATCGGGTCCTTGTTATAAATGTACGCGCGTGAACGCGTCGAAGGAAATAAATAGAAAAAAAAAGACGGGGATCCCCGTTTTCAGGCATCCAAAAACCCCTATTTTTTTAAACGGAAAATTTTCACAAATTCGTCGCCCGTGCCCGTCTCGCACCCAAAGATCCCTATTTTGCGCTTCGTGTCGTCGCCCCGCCGCGGGTCAACGCTCGCCTTAAAGCTTACCCAAACCCCGAAAGTTAAAAATAATCCAAACCGCCATCGGTTGACGGAAAATTGTCGTCGTTTTGGCTTTCCACTAAAGTCGCCGGTACTAAAGGCTCCTCGCGCAAAAGTTATTCCGGCGTCGTAGCAGCCTCGACGCTTTATCGTATACTTCGCACTCGTCTCAATTCCATACCACGGCTCAATAACTTCAACTCACTAGCGATACCAAGAATGTACGAGGTCAGTTCGTGTTATATTTGTTTGTAGATTTAGCGGAAGAGGCTTTTTAATCTATAATAAAACCGTATAAGATGACGTAAGGCTTTTAATTTGTTGGTTATCATTTAGCCAATGCACCGACAACAGCGATACGATGCTTAAAGACACTAAAGAAATCGATCGAATGCGCGATGGGATGCGCAATGCCATCTCGGCGAATGCATTTACGATCCGGGGCTGTCTGTTTCGCGAGGATTAAAACTAGTCACGTGGTGGTCACGTGATGGGCGTGGTTTCATTCCGAGCGAGTCGCTCTATATAAAGAGTCGCTATGACCGAGGCAACGCGTAGTTATAGCATGGATCGCGATGAACAAAGAGGTTTGAAAAGATCGCACTCGCCGGATATTGAGCGAAAAAGCAAGAGGATCAAGCTGACCCACCAAGTTCGAGAGAAGACTCCTCCGTTCGTATTAAGAAATTATGGACGATTCGACGATTCGAGAGGAGGCGGTCGAGGATCGGTATTTAGACATTCTCGCGGAAAAAATCGAGCTAAACATGAACAACGAGGATCAGATGGACATATTGAAAATTGCGATGGAGACCAACGGCATATCGGAAGAGCCCACGCTCAATGTACGCCATTTTAACGACATTGATTTCTTGCACATCAACGATGTTTATCGGTTGTCCGACGTCACTTCCAGGGCTTTTGCGCACGTTCCGACGTTGCTTTTCTGCGGCGACGAGAACGAAAATTTTCACGCCGTAGTTTGCAACTGCCGAGAAGGGAGGGAATTGCTACGAGTTCACCTCGAGAGAGAACTGCGTCGACTGGGGAAGAATTTTCTCTCGGATATAGACGACCAGACGGACTCTGAGTACGCCCGTTACAAACCGACCTCCAAGCGTCACGCGGGCAGAGTTTTGGATTTTGATCGAATCGGAGAGGAGCCCATTGAGCCCATTCTGATCTCCGGCGATAGCAAGTATCCCAAAGCCGCTTATGGGATTCAATTAGCTCTTCCCGTGAAAAGTGAACGACGACGACTATTTGGGAAAATCCGTCGTGCTTAGGATGGGAGGCGAAAAATCCGTCAGAGTGTTGCTATTTCCTTTCGCTACCTACAGCGCTATTCCCGCGAAAAGTGAAAGAGAGATAACGGTACCGGTTAAAAGATTAAACGCCTTGCGTCCGACTGCGTTGCCAATAGCGACAAATGGCGACAGATTATCGGTGTCACTCCCAGATCGCCGCTTCATGTGTTACGTCAAATACGTAGCCGGAGAGTGGAAACTACCGAACGCTCCCGTTTCCAACCACGTAGCACCGGGATGCGTCAAACAATACGTGACGTCGTTGAAAACCAACAAGAATGACGGGTGTGTGTGGCGTGAAAAAAGCGTTTTCGGCGCCTTTGTCGATATCTGGAAATTGACAAGCCGCCGGATTTTCCCGAAGCTGATCAAGATCGTCGAGACGCGATAAAGGCAGTTATAAGCGGCGGAGCGCCGTGTACTCGAAACGTGGATCGACGTACCGAACGAGTTGGAGACGATATCGATAACGCGGGGGAAGATACTAGACGATACATCGGATCGTTGGAAGAACGGCGGCGGGATATTTACGAAGACGTCGTCGAGAAGACGAACGTAATTTTAGAGCAGAAGGATTGCATCATCGAAGAAATGCGGAGAACGCACAGGGAAACGTTAGCCGTAAAGGACGCGATTATGAAGGAAAAGAACGAAACTTTCGTTGCCGTGAAGTGTCAAAACGATAAGATGTTCGAGATGTTTGAGACCACCGTTAAACTTCACGACGACCTGAGAAAAGACGTGAACAAGCTAAGTCTTGAAGTGATAGCTTTGAAAAACGCGATTTGAAAAGGAGCCACGAGCCACTCGAAACTGAATCGGTGAACGAAACACAAAAACCTCGGTATTCAGAATCCGTGGAAGTAAACTAAGTTTGTCGGCGACGTGTAAGGACTTCGTAAAATGAAAGTTTGCCCAATAATGGGTAGGCAAATCTTTGATTTTAAATAAACTCGATTTCTACCCTTTACTCCCAAAAGGTCATTCCGAGACGACAAAGCTAGTCGATATTGATAAAATTTGAATAACTGTAAACTGTGTAAAAGGGTTGTGGAGAGTGTAGTTGTTGCAATTTTAATATCGAAGTGATAAAGTAGTAGCATTTTGAAAATATCGAGAGTATTCAATTTTCGTAAGTGTAATAGTTGGTGTAAAAAAATAACAAAAAAATAATAGCACGTTCAATCGTAAATAAACTTATGTTTTTGCTTTACAGCGCTGAAATGCGAGTTTTGGTTTTGGGTATAGTTAATTTACAATCTTAGTAAAGAAAAACGGAAGAGCGACCACAATTTTAGAATATTTTGAGATATTTGCGCGGTAATTGGCTAGTAAACAATACCCGTGAATGTTAGAGCTTGAAAAAGGAATTTTGTAATTGAAATAATTAATATTCCGAGTTCTCCGATAATAATTCAACGGCTCCTTTCAATACGAAATAGTCGGAAAATCGGTTCAGGCGAGTCATTTTCCTGAGGCGGCGTTTCCAGCTCCGCCGTTAAAATTACAATCGGGGATCCCGATTCTAATTACCAAAAATCGCTTCTTCATCGTCATTCGCGGGTATACTTAAAAGGACAATTTTCAACACAACTGCATGGGCGAGAATCCCATATTTCGAAAGTTATTGCTTTAAAATATACAGCGAGCATAAACGAAGAAATTAGTTCCTAAATTTTTCTACTTTTGAGTTTTCGAAGCGTTTAAATTCCGCGTTTCCGATACTACTTTGCGAGTATAAAATGGTCTTTTCAGAAAGTCTCCGGTCTTTTAGTACTTCTTCCCAAACGAGAAGGGAAAGGCGTTAGGCAAAATTTGCGTAATTATAGCCATATTTGGTCTATCGCGATAGTTCAAAACCTCGCGTTTTATGAAACTGGTGAAAATAAAAACGACTAATCCATAATTTTGTTTGTAATTTTTGAAAAACAAATCCGGATCTGTGTTTTGACTCGTGACAGAAACGAGTCTACGGTACATCACGTATTGCGTAATAGAGTTTGCTCGGTGTGAAGACGGTTATGTAATCCACTCATTGCGCTACATCAGCATTAGCTAATACAGATATTCGAGTATTGTTATAAAGGGCTGCCTCGTGTACCTTATGAAGGACAAAGGGTCTAACTAGGCGTCATTTACAAGCTCCGTAACAAAGGGCAGCTATGCAACACCTTCCCGTTTCTTCGTTTAAATCATAAATGGTCTTTGCAACGGAGGCATGCTCTAAGCTTTGCTTTTTCCAGAGGATAAAAAACACCTCGCGTACGTGATAAATTAGTTGTAAAACACCGAGTCAAAATTGATGATGAACTATACCTATAGAGGGCCTCCTCCGTTTCTTATCCGGCGATGTCCTTTCACGTTCGTAGCGCTCTCTAGTTACTTTCGTTTTCGTTTTGGATGTTTTAACGAAACGTGTTATGGACATCGAAACATTTAGACAAAATTGATTTGGATGTGAACTATGGAATTATTTTTTTAAATTTCATTTTATACCGATTTATCATAATAATTATTAATGAAAGAATCGTCGAAATAGGCGCATCCATTGTCCCGTAATTAACTTAAAACTTAACGCAAATGTATCATTCAAATAGTTTAAGAGGTATTTAAATGTAGTTTTCTGCAGCGTGAATTGATATTGGCTTTTTACTCTCACTACACCATTGAAGATTAAGGCCCATAAAATGCTTCCTTCTGTTATGAACCAAAACGTCTCCAAATGTGGTTGACCGCATTAATTAACACAGTCCTATGTGGGCCTATGGGTTTGCTCTGTTTTGCGAAAAGAAACCGTTTAGCGTTTCGGTATTTTGCGAAAAGGGTTCTTGGGTACACCTAATATGTCTTTTTTATTGTAGCGACCGCTACAGCCTGTCTCTAAAAATGGTACAATGGAAAACGATTTTGTTTTTCAATATGAAATCTCAACAAAAGCGAGTCGCGTTGCCATCGTATTAAAGAAAAAGACCAGACTTTCCAATGCTATGTTTTGTAATAAATTTAATGCTCCATTTCTTTGTAATGCGCAATAAATATTTGTATTTGTTTATTATTTATGAAAAGAAAACATTTATCATTGAACATTATGTTGACTATTAAAGCTTGAGCCAAGAAAACTATACTTCCTTTTTTATATTAACCCGTTTTGCTTCTTTTGCCAAGTTACAATCTTTTGTGAGCTTCAAGACCACGAGGAACACTACTCGAAACAAATTTGCTTATGCATGAAAGTGGCACAGAACCGATTTTGGTCTTTCACATTAAATTTATTATATATATATATATATATATATATATATATATATCTGATTTGACAAAAAAAGCAAATAAGATGAAACAAACAAAATTGGAAAGCCCAGTCTTTGTTCTTTAATACTATGCCAAGTTTGAATAACTTTTTGTTTGAAATGTCATATTTAACCAATATTTTTTTTTTCTGATTGTACCACTTTTTGAGACAGAAATGGAGTTTTTAATAGTGTTATATACTTAGACAACTGTTTCTCAGAGACTGTTACTATTAAATTTTGATCTGTGAACGGTGGTTTGTACCAACAACTTAAAAATTGGATATTGCATTTAGCAGAGTATAGGATTATGAAGTATTGTGTGTGGAAATGGTCAAATTGATCTTATATTCATTAAATAAAGTGACCTGCGTCCCTGCGGAGAAAGGGCTCGAGAAAAGTACTGTATAAGACAAGGCTTTCCGATACATTATTTACCTCGATTTTTTTTTTCAAAACACGGGTCAGGTGGGATATTCGCAACTTTTTTGTCCATGTAGTTAGAGATCCCATGCTAAATGGTCAATGTCAGTGGGTGTTTTAAATCAACCCCAGAATATGCAATATGCTTAGAGCTAAAAAGTGTTTCAAAACTTTAAGAAACGCAAGACATTTCATAATTATGCAAACAAAATCCTTGTGGGCTAAAATGAGTGTAAACGTCAGAGTTTTAATGCGTTAAGAATAGGATTTTTGTGGGATCATGTGACCTTGTTGAGGTGAAATTTCCAAAACCTGGTGCATTGTGGGATTGATTCAATACACCATCTGGATCAATGTATACAATCAAGGAGGTAAATTACATGTAAAGTAGTTGGGCCATGGCCCACCCAGTTAATTATTTGGCCAACCAGTTAATTATTTGACCCATCCAGCATATTATCTGGTCCAACATATATTAATGAAATTGCAATGGGTTAGTATATAGATTTTAGATTCATTGATGAATAATTTGAAATGTATAAGACGGATACAACGAATTAATACCAAAAAATAATTTTCTTAAATGTCGCAGGGCGATAAATTACGTAAAAAATCACTTACCAGTGACATTTAATTACTTTAAATTATGAAAAAGATAATACGAGTATTTATTTACTTCGACTAAGCCAAAATAAATGCGTTAAATAGTTCGTAAATAATATCTTTTAAAATAACCCCTTTAAATTTTTCACGCGATAAAATATAGGAGATGATACATTTTTGGCAAATTTCGCGTACACCGCTTCGCTTTGACCGGCAATATCTCGGGAACCGAATGTCCGATTGTGATCGAATAAAAAGCACGTTGTAGATTACAATCTACGCCATTGTATTATCTCATTTTCTTAATTCGAACAATTTGTTATCATTTTCAGACCCCATATCCCCGCCCTTCTAGAAATACAACCCCGTAGTTCGTTCCACCTATCGGGAAAAAAATCACTCAGAAACTACTTCCGGGATAAAAACCGACAGCGTGTACGCCGAACGAGGGAAATCGCGTTTCCTTCGCTTCGTTGTTCCGGACAAGCGACGCGATAATCCTTCGCGAGAGGCTGTAAAACTAGCCCGCAATTTAAATATAAACTGAGCATAAATGAATATCGCCTAGAACTCACCAACTTCGTAACGAGAAAAGAAATCGATAACCATTTCAAAAAGTATTTGCGTTATACGATCATCATGAAGCGTATTGTCGTTAATGATCCCAGAAAATTCGTTTTAATCTTGATCGCGTTTTCGTTACTGATTTTCTTCGTTATTGCGACCGTATCTATTATTTCGAAAGGACGATCGAAATCCGTCGAAGATGCACCGTTGAGCGACGTCGGCGAGAGGTCGGATTCGTCCCAATACATTTACGATTACTCATCCGTCAACGGGATGACGGAGAACGTTGAAAACGGTAACCATGTCGCGCGAAACACTCCTCGAAAGAGCGAGACAAAGTCAATCTAAAGCGTCGCATTACGCCGTCTACGGCACACTAAAAGCGTTGGCACGCACCGTAAGTAATTTTGCCCTTTTAAAGCCATTTTTGTGGGTAGCTCTTGTCGTTGCCGGGATTTGCGTCGTCGGAGAATTCGGCGTTTTTGTGATAAGTCGCACCGTCGGTTACGTAGCTTTAGCTATATACGAGGTTTGCGTAGAGATAATAAATTGCTGACCAACGAAGTATTCAACGACGCTGTCGACGGAGCTGCTAACGTTTTTTGTAAGCTATTTCATAATAAAAAATGCTTGAGCTACGCAGAAAATCACACTAACGGCGATTTCATACCTAGAATAAAACTCGGTGAATTGAAAACGATCGCTCAATTGGCATTTGGACAATGCCGCGACTTTGAAACGCCCGTAAAAGTGTTTCGCTATTTTTTGCTATTGATCGCTGGTTCGGAAACCTGCGATAATCTCAAGTGGTACAAATCTTTAACTTTAACTCGTTACCTCGTTTACAACCCGGCACGTTGGATATTTTGGACGGACTCGACGGGAAGTTGCCGAATCACGACGACTACCAATCTGTGCGCCTTTGCGGGCACCGAACTTATTTTTGATTTTATCTTAAAAGACGTCGTGGTGTCTTTCGTGATCATCGTCGGCTGCTGGCCCATAATACGTAACTCTTTCAAATTTGCACTCAACGAATTTTGTTTCTTCGTTTACGAAATTCGCTTCATTTTGTTTCGATTGCATCCAAGTAAACGATGGCGTCCGTCGCTTCGTTCTTTTTGGTTTCGGAGACGTCGGCACCTCTCCCGTAAATAACTGGCGCGGGATTTTTTCTTAGCCAAAACGTTGGCTTTCTACAGATTCCGATTTATCGATTTCGACTTTCACAACCAAACATGCCTACATACATCGGTTTTGAAGATAACGAAGGCTTGTGCGAATGTAGCTACTGCGAAGAACTAGAAAAAAGAAGAATTACAACGAGTTATCTCGAATGTCCAGAGTACGTATACGAAGAAAATTACGACAACGCGATCAACTTTCCACTGACCGAAGGTGACAAGATCGATGATCGTAAAGTAGAGGAGCTCAAGAAATGGGAAAATCACGCCGATATTCTTGGAATGAAATTACAAGACGAAACTTATTTATTGATAGCTCTTTGTAAAATACATAAAGGTTATACGCTCTCGAGCGTGTAAATTTCCATTTCGATCCGCTCGAATGTCGGTTAACGTTGTAGCTAAAAATAAAAACCTCGTAAGTCCAAAATAGCGCCATATGGCGCGTGTACAAAAAATATATCGATCAGTTTTGACGGTTTTACCTCCTCGATTAAAAAAAATATATCTTCAATTCTTAACGTTTGCGCGTAGTAAAATGGTTTTGTTGTTTCTTAACCGACATTTTTGCGAAACATTTTTAAGCCCTAAAAATCAAATCAACTCATTTCTTTCGTTTCACTACCTAATTTGCATATTATTTGCGCTAAAATGAAAATATATATATTTTCTTTATCCACGGCTCTTACGTAATATTACCGGTATACTATCTAAAAATAATACCCCGACACTATCGATGGCAATTAGCTGGCGTGTGGGTCCGTTCTTTCGAGTAAAATGCGCGTCTTCTGACAAATTTCTAGCAGGAAACCCAGGCTCGCGATTCCGATAACTCCACAAACCGCGTAATGCGTCAGCTGCGTCTTGACAACGGTCGATGGCGATATTTTTTTGCGAGAATTTGAGCGATAAGTAGCGAATGCGTCGATATCGAATAACCTAAAATTTGAACCAGCGAGTGACAATTGCCCATCTATTCGCGACGTTTCTATAATCGATACGTTATTAACGGTAAGTTCTCCCACGCAACGATCGCATTTTATCGTGGCGTTTTCGAGATTGGAGAAGAAACACGATTCTAAACGTAGGCGATTTTCTTCCCGCAATGGGGCGATAAAAATGAAGACGGCATACGTGTCGAAAGGTTCCGACACTAAAGTCGTCGTTATAAAGGAAACGTTTTCAACGGATAATCCGCTTACGTATCGATTATTTCGAACAACTAATGCGGCGCGATTTACGTGAGTAATTCGGGGCAGTAGAGCGGCGCACAATGCGTTATTTACTATAAAGTTGGCCAACGAGACGTGTCCATCGGAAAGCTTTAATAGAGCGCACGGTGTTTCTACGTATTCACTCTCCGCGAAAGAAGCGAAGGTGGGAGACCGTTTAACCAATATTTGACGACGATTAGAACAATAGGGTTTTATGGTAACCGTCGTTGTAATTTCCACAATCTCTTCTTCTAGGACGGAAACGGGAGAGGCGCAACTACCGTTGTCGGGTTTAATGACGTAGGTTAATGAATCGGTGGTCGTGAGCTTGCTTAGATCCCGTAGCGTTCCTGAGCATATCGAAAGTTCTTTTCGACAGGTTATCGAAGAAACTACCGTTGAAGATAGTATGACGAGTAGTAGCGCGGTAGTATGCAGACGGTATATCGAATCTGGACTCGTCGAAAAACTTCGGTTTTGCGAAGCGGGCGTTTGTAGAGACATTCTAATCGTGGACGGGTCCCAATTTCAAAATTTCGCCTCCTTACTGGATAATACCCTCGGACCGCGTTATTCGTTAATCGTTCCGCTCAAATCGACTTGGTAGCCGTGTTATTGAACTCTTACGCGAGGTGCAAGATATCGATGTTTGAGGAAATGTTGAATGACTCCGGTTTACCGGAATTACCGGCTGTCTATTCATTTACTCTTAAACCACTCGGTCAACAAAACTGGTGGAAATGCGTAAGGAAAAGCGATACAACGCGGTCCAAAGATCTCGCGAGTGCTTTAGAATCGACGCTTTTCGAGAAGTACCCAATGTGTCCAGCGGAGAGCATTTTCGGCGTCGTTAAAGTATTGCTCGATCTTTTGTCGTGCTTACCGGCAAGTAGCGAGCTGCGACGATCTCTCCGAATTCCCGGTTGTGAAGATAAGCTCGTTACTTTTCTACTGTGTACGCTGAATTCCAACTGGCTCGTATTCCTCGACGATCTTGGAACTGTAGACGCGATAACTAACTCGCTCTGTCTCAGAAGCAAACCCTCGACAAAGCCGGAGCTTACGGATCTATATCGAGCGATTTGTCCACATTTGAGACCGCCTTTGCTCACGGTAGATCACGTTCATTTCGAAGTAGAGAGAGAGGCCACTACGGTAAAATTGCGATCGTTTCTTGCCAAAAATCGAGGATATCGAGCTTATCGTTCTGGAGCGTTTCTTTTTTTTGTAAAAACGAGTCTTCCTCTCGCGACCTATTTGAGAAGGCTGCTTTAGACGGGTATAAACGTATCTGGTATTATTAAAATATGAAATAATATCCGATGGATAACTCCGTTAGAAACATCGTGCTTTGCCAGTCGAAACAATTTCAAGACGAATCTTGGACGAAAAAATGGCACAAAAAGAGCAGTTTGTCGGCAGTTTGTCCTCGCCCCTAATATTGGATTCGTCCGGAAAGCGTTATCAAACGTTTGTCGACATTGACGACGCCACGATGTATCGAGCTCTTCGTAACGGATACTCCTGTCACGTTGAAGTGTCGAAGGAAAGCGAAAGGTCCGGTCAGTGTTTGTACGGGTGGACGTTGCACTTAAAAGACACGGATGGGTCGCTAAAACCGATTCGTTGGAAACCCAGCGCTCGCGCCGTTTCAACGATAAGCAGTCTCGACGGCAGGTTTTTGTGTACGACGTCGGATAAATTTCACGGAATCGTTACCAAGCACACGCTTCGAGTAGATTGGTCCTGGGCGAAGGGTACGGACCTCACGAGTATAGGAGAATTTTAGGACCGGCGCTATATGATGCCGCTTTGCATCTACTCTCAGAGAGTAAGTTACGCTATTTCGGAAAGCGATCTTCGTTGCGTCAATCGGATGGAATCGTTTATTTGAAACGCCGCGCCACCCACGTAGATGATATGGAAACCGAGCTGGTCAGATTGCTGGACAATTCGGATATTCAAAAGGTACTCCGACGTTTTATGACTTACTACGAAATGGACGGTGCTTTCGTTAATGAAACCGATTGCGATTCGGACGACGAAGGGGACGATAATTGCGCCTATTTTGCCGTAACTCTAGATCTCATCGAAAAATTAGCCGACCTTTCGAGGCAATTGAGCGAAGAAAATGAGATTATTACCGAAGAGTTGAGAGCATCGTGCGCCGTAAAATTAGCTATAACGCGATATTTCGACGAAGGTGTGCAATGTCCCGATGACCGTCAAATATTTCACGTGCAGCTAAGGTATCCAGAATGTATTTAATTACGTTTCTTGTTTCGACAACGTTACTCGAGGCCAAAAATTCGTATCACGAGGAAAGAACCGTCGTTAACGGTGTACTACTCAAAGGGCTGGAATTTACGGAGAGCACCGTGGTATTGCCTAAAATTGGTCGTGATCGGCGGATAATCACATCGTCATCCGCTTATCGCTACGACGACAACGCGCGGAATATCGTGATTACTGGACGCGATCGCCCGCCAGAAACTTTCGTTCGCTGCTGGCTTGGCTGTAGCGGAGCTTTGGCCGATAGCTATTGCGAACGCGTCGAACCGCCCAAGTGCGTCTCTTTGGAGTCATCGTATCGTCTGACCTTTAACGTTACCGCGTCGCGATGGTCGAAAGACTCATTCAGGGTTGATAAGCCCTACACCAACTACTCGATAGTTTACTGACATTTCTCTAAGCAAAATGGACTCTATGAAAATGTAAATCGGTAACAACGTGACGAAAAAAGCGCATATAGTTATTCTACTTTCGCGAGAACTTATTGTCACCGTTAGCTTCGGTGAAATAGGGGTTATTATCATCGAAAGATTTGAACCGTGCATAACGGGTTCCGGAGTACCGTTATCCG
Source organism: Ophioderma brevispina (assembly GCA_023653785.1). Taxonomy (NCBI): domain Eukaryota; kingdom Metazoa; phylum Echinodermata; class Ophiuroidea; order Amphilepidida; family Ophiodermatidae; genus Ophioderma; species Ophioderma brevispina. The sequence goes on from JAMKCH010027533.1 coordinate 101,490, forward strand.
TAATGTTTTTGCCCAACGCTCGAAGACACCGAGTCACTGCCGTAACGTAGCCATCTCCTACAACGACACAAAACGCGAGCGGTGCATTTTTTGAAACCGATAATTGCGAACGACGCGTGTTCGGTCCAACTTGAACTCTAGCGCCTTCGTATAAATCGACCGTATTTATTTGACGGAAAAAGAGAGGAGAGTAAAAACACGTCGCATCGCTTACGTGGTCACAGATGTCCGTAAGCTTGGGCTGGCCAGCGTTGAACTTGGACGAGGAAGTTAAAAAGACCGTCGATCCCAAATCTACGAAAATCGCGGTTCGTCCCGTCAACTGTATAAATTGACTCGTCCAGTGATCCGATGTAGCAACGATGAACGATTTTTCCGAGGATTCGGCGGGACAAACTGCCAGTAACGACGAAGAGAAAATAAATATGGTTTTAAACCAAAGGTATACCGACGATTCGGACGACAGCGACGACGATACGGGCATTTTGCGGATGGTATGTCCTTTGTTCTCGAAAAAAAACGTCCGCAGTCGCGACGCCGAAGCCGCGAGAACTCGTAAAAATTTGGACGATTTTTCCAAGCGACTGGAGGGAGTGTGTAACTTACTGGAAGAAAAACTAATAAACGCCAAACGCGCTATGTACGAAGTCGAAAGCGAATGCGTCAAACTAGCTGATGAATACCTCGAAAGAGATCCGCCATCCCCCGTCGTTCAGATCGACTTTACATCGCGTGTGCGTGTATTAGAGCTGAAGCGTAGACAGTACGAACGGTATAAAAACATCAAAGATAATCTGGACGGTCTCAAGTGCAGCGTTGATGTGCACGAACTCAGTGGCAGTATCAAGGATGCTTTCGGATTGATTCCCTCCAAGGTGAGAAAAATTCAAGCTGAAACCGAACTGTCTATGGCCACCATTTACTCCGACCAAATTGACAAGCTATCCGAACGTATGGCCTTATCGTTAAACAAAAGTGAACTAGAAAAGTGCGATTCTAACGAAACGCTCAAAGCGGACGCGCAGCGAATTTTGGAAGAGAGACGTCGAGCGAGAAATTACGTAAGTACTCCGGAGATTTTAAAAGAGCGTGAGTCCGTTCCTTGGAAGCAAACGGATCCCGTCGAATCGTAGCCTTCAATTAGAGATATTGGGGAAACGATGGAATCGGACTTGGCGAAAAGACTGGATCTTTTAATCCGACTGCACGTGGGACCCCAACGACGTCAACTGTTAAGGTATAAAGTAAAAGGTCAACTTCATTTTGACGACGATTTAAACGACGTTGATGAAGGTAGCGAAGATGACTTAACTTTGGATTTGATGGAAACCTCTTTGGAAATGAAAGGAGTTATATTTACAAGGGCTCTTCGCGAAGAAGGACCGCGAATTTTCAAAGATTTGTTGAACGCGAGCGTGTTTAACGAACACGTGGACAATGTAGAGACGACGATGGGTTCTCCGTTGGCGAGGAAATTAGTCGGAAGGTGGATGAAACGCAGTTTTATCGCCGACAAAGATCGAGATTCTAGCGACGTAAAACTTCTCTACGCTTTCCCTGTTGAGTGCAAAGCGCTACGAGATATGATCGTATATTTGGATAGATTACAGATAAAAAGCTAGAAATCGTGGATCGTGTTAGGCGTTCTATTAAAAAAAAAACTTTATTCGTAAATGACTCTCTCTCTCAAAATGGCGGTTGTTTTATTAAAACGAAGATCCGATGCTATATTTGGATAGATTGCGAATTAAATGCTAGAAATTACAAAATGTTCTTCGCTAAAACGACACTTTATTCGTATTAACGACAAATTGTTCTTTAAAAATGGTAGTTGTTTCATTAAAACGGTTAAATAAATTTCTATCGACTCATGTTTTCCAAGTGGATATATCCAACCAAGTGCCTTTCCAGCGCCCAGCGGATGTCCAATACATATACGTATCCGAAGGTTCGTTTAACTTTGTCGATACACGAGTCTTCCAATCAAAACCGCGAAGCTTGCGCGATGCAAATATCGCTTCAGGCGGTGCACATCGTTGATCGGTATCTAGCGAGTTGAGCGAGGTCTTTAGCCTCGAATTTACGACTCGCGGTCTTGTCATGATTTCGAGTTCGTTTCGAACGTCGTCATATTGCTTTTCCAATGTTTTGCTAGCCATAACCAGTTGTTTCGTGTCCTCGACAAATTTCAACCGAGTGCGATCGGTTTCGTCATTTCTCACTCCCAGAATATCGCAGAGCCCGACTTCGTTGGCAAATTTTCCCGCCAAAGTGGCGGCGTTGTCCAGGTACCAAGATTCAAAATTCATCGTTGACGTACTGAACGCGCGCAGAATATTAGGGTAGAAACGTAAATAACATGACGGATATGGAACTGCGATCCGTGAGGAGGGTGCGGGGTAAGGGAGGAGCGAAAAGAGTGGGGGGAAAACGTAAAGTAATCGATCTCCAGGAGCCGCAAACTCGCGGCGATTTTGCATCGAGCAGATTCAAGCAATTATTGGAGGTGCACAAATCAGCCCTGGAACAAATCGACGATTTAAAATTTGAAAACAAACGTTTATTGGCGCAACGAGAGCCGCAATCGCGAATAGACGGTCTTCGTGCCGAAAACGCGCAACTTCAACGCGAAAAGAACGCGGCAAATGCTCAGCTGGGTGAAAATGAACGACGAGCTGAAGAGTTATTACGTCGAGAACGTCGACGAGTCGACGAACTTTTGGAAAATCGGGATCGTCTTGCCGGAAATCTGGAAAAGAAAACTCGAGAATTGGAGCAAACCGCTGGCTGTTTAAGGGATACGCTAGACGAATCGAACGTTTTGAAAAATAACGTTGAAGAATTTCAGAGGAAAGTGGGTCAACTGGAAGAAGACTTGCGGGAAAGTCGTCGAGAAGTTGAAAGACACGCGCCGGATCCCGAAGAGCGAACGCTATCCGACCTGGGCGAAATATACGCTCAAATATTCGCGCTTAATTCCGAAGATATTATCCAGTACGAATTGGTAAACAATAAAAAAAGGTTTAGAGGGGTTTATCTGTGGTTCGAATTGTTGGTCAAAGAATCTCTCATACAATTAGATCAACGTTTGGGAGGCGTGATTGCTTCCGATTTGGATTGGTTCGTAAATTTTATGTTCAATACCGACATAGTCATTTATTTTTGTCGTTACCTGGGCGCTTTTGAAGCCTATCAGCAAATACAGGGCAAAAACGCTACGCGTTTCGATCGCAAGGCAAGGGTGGAGCACATGCATCGGCAGCGCATAGTTTTTATGAGCGTACTTTACAATACGGCGATATCCGACAACGTTTAGTAATCGCTAAAAATTGCGTAAAAATCGGCTCGAGCCCATACGTCAAAATGGGTAACCACGATGGGTTGATCGATTTGTCGTGCTATCGTTTTTAGACACGGGCCATCAACCCGCCTTGATCCGTAGGCAAAAGCTCCCGAAACACCTCGGAAGGGTCGCTTTCTAGCCGGAATTTTAAAAGAATTATATCGTATCGATGATGGCATATGTCGCGCTAAAATTTCCGTATTAATAGCGCGACAAGTTGAAAGTTCGTAACGCAAGTCTCTCAAATACTTCGCGTTATCCCGCCCCGAATACTCTTCCCGAGTGATCGATCCCGACTCAAATATATCTCCAAAGGTGTGTCTCTCGCGAAACAACGCCAATTGTGGCTCGCCAATTTCGTTTCGATAAATCGCTGCTAAGGGCGTTTCATTTCGCCAATCCTCGAATGACACTCGCTGGAGGCATCTAGAAAACGTCGACCGCGTTGTACGCGTTAGTTTAGGGGAGTCTTCGTCAGACCAAAGCCAATCGGCGTCCACGGGCTGTGGAATGATCGGTACACTCTCCGTGGGTTCATCGGCTATCCAAGCAAACAGGAATCGATTTTTGTCCAACACCACGATACTCGGACGATATCGAGAAGCCCCGTCGTATTTCGCGATCAAGTAACTGGCGCAATGGTAGGCAAGCGCCGTTAGACAGATGTCGTTTTCCGAAAATAAACCGCGCTCGTCCGAGCGCAATGATAAATTACCGCTAGAGCGTCGTATTTTGCCTATAGTTCTGGAAGCGAAACACGCGTGTCTCGCTAATTTTACGTAATTAGCGGCCATTATTTTCGAAGTGGTAGGCGTTACCATGTCCGAATACATTCCAAAAATATCCACAGCCTGCTCTTGGAATGGCGGAAAAATCGCTTCTGTCACAGTAAGCCCCCAAAGGGGTAAACCGTACGATTCCCCCACCACCGCCCTTGTCGCGTTTAAGGCTTCCGATTCAAACGCGTCTACCCGACGCATTAACTGGAAACGACATTTCTTGACGTTGGATAGGATACCGGAACCGGTACCTCTCAATTCCGAAGAAGCGTGTTTAACTATTGCTTCCTGCATCGGAGCTTGATTTTCTAGATCGAGAAGCTGGCTCCAATCGCTGTCACACCGAAAACAACCGAGCCTCTTCGAAGGACCCCCGCTCCAAAAATTCATCCCCGTGCTCGATCTTTCCCGATCACGCGGCAAGCATCGTAAAGTGTACCTCCCAAACGTTATTCGGTCCAAAATTTCCGGCGGCCGCATGAAACTAACCTCGTAGCTGCTTGTCCAATCGCTGCCTTTCGTCTTTGTTTCTTCGAAACGCAAGAGCCGAAATTTGCAACTTTCGCGACCGTTGTATGTAACGAATAATTCAACCGTGTCCAGCGGATACCGGGACGAGACGTCGATATACACGACTAGTGACATGTTAACGTCGCGAAGCTCAACTAACCATTGCGGACGGAGGTAAAATGAGCGTCTTGTTTCAGACGTTACTCGAAGGCGATACGCCTTATTTCGCCCTGTTTACTCACGAAGAAAACGGCAACGTATTTTTAGTACTTGAGAAATTCGGCGTTAATAATCGTTGGTGGTATCCTTTGGCGAATCTAGACGCGTGTCGTAATACTTGCTTTTCGGATTTAAAATACAAACCTTGGTTCGCGAATAGATTGGGAGAAGGTCGGTGTTTTGCGAGGCATCCACTCAGCGGTCTAAACTTCAGCCTACAACCCAGCACCGATCCCTTTACCAACGTACCGAGAGCGAAGGTGCTTTCAAGACCGACTTTAAGCGACGGAGATTGCGTTTATTTAGCGAAAAAAATCCGGACCGCCGATGAAGCGGAGTTCGAATCGAACATATTGCGCGAATGTGTAACAAATTTTGTAAAGTCGAAAGGGCTCGCTCAACGGTTTTCAAGCGGTTATCGAGTGTGCATCGATGCATTGTCGGAAAAACTGCGTCGTGGACTTCGCATCGATCCCTCGGTGGTTGAAACGATTAAAGGTACGCGCGGAGACGATTGCGACGACGGAAAATCCGAGACGTCGGTGTCCGACGTTTCCGATTCAGACACCGTCGGTTCCAATTCCGACTCCGACGATGAGGACGTATCTACAAAACCGACGTTAGAGATCCTAGCGGATTCCTTACGCGCATTGTACGAGCGGTTTGAGAGAGACGCCGATCTGTCGGAAAGACTTAGAAATTTGGCCAATTGGTACGCCGAAAATGATTGGTATTATATCCCGATACTCGGGTACATCGCTGCTTGCGCGTGGGAATCCGGTCACGCGTGCCTCGATGACACGGTCGATAAATTGCGTTCGGTGAAATCGAGCCTCGTAGAAGTTCGCGAAGAGCTGGAGTTGTTAACGGAAAAAGAAATGGGTTGGAAAGTGTCCGTGGGTCAGGCAATTTGCTTAAATAGATTGTTTCATTTTATCGATTATCATCACGCTTACATGGAATTGTATCGAGATTTCGTAAAAAGCTCCCGTTTTCTCGACGAATGGGAAAAATGCGTTTTTCATCCAGCCATGGAATTTATCGACAAGTGTGAACGCGGACGCTGCACGGAAAAATCGCTGTTTATCGATCTGTCTCGTTTATACGCATCGGCGACGATATTCGACGAACTGCATTTGCCTCAACTGAGATGTACAAAAATGGAATTTGAATCTTTAAAGGCCTGGCTGAAAAGTTTGTCCGAAAACGCAACTTCGCCTACCCAAAAAAAGTTCATAGGTTACCTTCACAATTCGGCCGATCGGTACACGTTTCCTTTCTTCGACTGTTTATTTACGGGAAATCAAATCCGAGAAATTACGCGACTAAAAGAAATCACGCCCAATCTCGTCAAAACTCTGGCCGTTCATTTTCCTAAGACGACCTATATCTACGGCATTCCCAGTACAGGCAGAAAGCGTCGGCTATTCTTGTTAGTAAATTTCCCAATATCGACACGACACGCCGTGGCGAGATATTTCCGCCCAACCGTCTGCGCGTTCCAGTTTGACCGTGCGTGGACAAATTTCGATCGACTCCAGAGTCTGGAATATAGGCTATGTAGTACCTTGGCCGATGTATACGAAAAATCACTGAGCACTTTGGAAAGTCATCGAGAAAATCGTGACGTTTTACACTTGCTCTCCGCCGCAATTTCTCCTAATTTAGCGTACAACAACAATCGCCGTATATTGGACGATATAGCGAAAATTCCCACGAGTTTTTTTCAGTCCGACGTTGTTGCAAACCTCGTTCCGATCGGCTTGGAGGCTGTTCATCCTCGACAAGACATCGTTTACGACGACGATTTACTGCGCAAGATCGACGATAATTCGTACGAATGGCGAGAAGACAACGAAACGATTAAGGAATACAGACAATGTTTGAACGTCGCGCGATCAACTTTGCTGAGCACTTATTGGGGCGCTTTAACGATATATGACGTATTTTCTACGAATCATATGGACACGAAAAACGAAACAATTCCCGTTCTCCTGGCAGAAATGTACCGCTGCGCCGAGAACTTGGAAAGGTGCGGGACCTCGACAGACGGATACGATAATTCCGAAGCATTTAGTTTAGTGGCGCGAAAGTTTAGGAAAAATACACCGTGTTTTCAAAGGAACTGCCTCTATCTCTATCGATCGGTCGTAGACTCTCTGGGCGGAGAAAGCGAAGAGAGTTTTTCGCTGAAAGACGGTTTGAGGAGAACTTTCTATTTTTTAAACCCTTCTAACGCCGTAGCCTTAACTCCCGAGACCAACGACGTTAAATTGATAACCCCCGCCGAATGAATGATTGCGAGTATTTGCGAAGTCTTTAATTTTTTGGAGTAAAGGAGAGACCATGGGCGACCCTCAAAGTGTCGCAATTGCTTCTTGCATAAAAGGCGAGTGGCGTCAATATCGACACGATCTTCCGGATTTGCTCGCTGAAGCGCGCAAGCGTAACGCGATTCGTTTTCTCGACAAGTTGGCGACTGCCGTTCAAAATGGAGTTATATACTTCCCCCTCTCTAAAACGCAACCGACCCGAGAGATTGAAAATTCGACAGAAGGCGAGGACTTTTGCGCCTTCGTTAAAACAGTTTTTACTACCGACCGTGTAGATATCGTTCAATCTCCGCTTCGCGCAAACGTGGAATCGCGCTTGAAAGAGTCGGTGGTCTTTTTGATTTTTTTCTTGTCGGGGATAGCCGTTAGATCCAAGTGGCTTCGGAATTTGGATTACGATTCGCTCGTCGAAATCCTGTCTTTCAGACCACGACCTTTCGGAACTGAATACGACGCTTCGCTGATTACATTGACGTGGATTGAATGGAACGAACCGCTAAAGCAACCGCTGGATATTTTCAAGCTGTTAGTTCAGCTCCGAGGAATTTCTGCCGATAAGCAAGTCGATCGTTTAGCGCTTAATATATCCACGGAAATAATTGGCGATGATCGCAACGTGCTGCGATTAACGCGCTCGATATTCGAAGCAATTTTAAAGTTTGGTGGTGGTTCCGGAGAAGCGATCGATCCCCCGAATCTGGAGCTGGCGAGAGAGTTAATGTCGGAAGCGCGTAGCACGCTGCAGACCTGTTTCAATTCGGCGTTGAAAAAAAAGTTTCTCAAGGAGCCCGACGAGAGCGCGTACGTTCCATCCAAGATATTTGCGTATAAAAATATTCTATTTGAGTATAAGCAATGCCTCGACCGCTTTCGAATAATAGCGTTGCCTCCTCATTGCGTTAAATCGTCCGCTCCTTGTTTTTACCTCGTCGTCGGTATTGAGGTTTTTCTGAAAGACGTAACTAGCGGGCAAACTTTTGTTCTCGATCTACGCCGAGTACGACCACCCAGTTCCTCCTATAACCGCGTTTTAGGACATCGTCCGTATCCGCTGCATGAATGGTCCATTTTGGAAGGAGACGATCCCTTCATAGATGACTGTAACGTATTCGTAAACGACGGATGCGTCGCGTCGCTCAAAATCGACCCAGCCGACTCAAAAACCTGGATAGTTGGTTGGAAAAAGTCAGCCTCGTCGGTGCTCAAAAAGCGAACGATAAAACCGCCTCTTCTCGGTTCAGGGATGAAGGTTTACGGCAAATTGGAAAAGGACTCTCTCGTCGTTTTTGGTGCCGTGGATTCTCTCGGCCAAAGCGTTTTGGCTTTCCAAGAACTGATCATCGATTTATCGAGCGGTAACTTAAGAACGATACATTGGCACAGGGAAGTTTTCGCCCGAGCCGACCCGTTTCGCATCGACGAGTACGAGAGGCAACTGAACGATGCCAAACCGGTGGTGCTTAAAACGCTTCCGGATAGCCCGTTGCCGGTTTGCATCGGTCTAGGCCGCGTGCCAAGCACTCGAGAAGGATTTTGGGTTGAGGATTATTCGTTCAGAACGAAGAAAGAAACGGATTTTGGTTTAGATTGGAGGATATCTGGCTACTTTCCCTGACAACGTAGACAACCGAATAATCGTCTCCGCTCGAGAGACGCGAGAGCCCAAAATTTGAGACAAAACAAAGGGAAATGTCGAATCGTAAATTGCGACGCACGCGACAACGTTGTCGATCACCCTATCGTCATCGCTAAGTGACAATCGATAAGAAAGAAAAAAACCTAGGAAATGGCATTCGTCGTGAGACATATGTGACGATTCAATACGGAGGTTATTTCGCACCTATTATTTAGATACGCGCGAAGAAAACTTTCAAAATTGACACTCAGCGAGACAAGGCCAAATTTTGGTCGGCATATAAATGGTCATAAAATCAAAAAAAAAAAAAAAACATCCCAACAGGCTGAAAATTTCAGCACTCTCTCGCGCGCGCGATTATAATCTAGTAGTACCTATACAAATTGCTACTAAGTGCTACAAAATTCACGAAATAAAAAATGAAAGTTCGACACGCTCTTTACTTTCCCATCGCGCGAATGACTATCGATAGTTGCGTGTAATCAGTACAGTGGGTAGTAAGTAGGCAAAGGAGAGTTAGCGCATTAAGTAATAATCCGATTATCCGTCAAGTTGTAAGCGGTTCTTTATTTACTTTATGTAATTAGCGTATTTAAACACTCTTAAGGAATGATGCGTAAATTTGGCATTAAATAATATTGGCTCCAATATATTGGAACCATTCACACGTTCACGAATTAGATGCAATTTGGGTGAGTCATTTAGAAAGCGGAAAAAGCTTTAACCAAATAGTTCCCCACTCCCCATCGATTGTTGACAACATGACTCGGATCAACGACGAATCGGGGGTGGATAGGGGCCACCTTTTTCCAAAATCGATTCAATTTGTTTTCCACGATCTCCCAGAGCTAGGAGGAGATTCTTATCGCTTCGTCGATGTTATGCGTTGGAGCATTTCTCGAGATCGTTTCTTCATCGCTTCGTAATCATCCGCGGGCTTCCCTTTCCTCTTGTTGCGAATGCCATCTACGTAAGGTTCCCAGCGGGAAGCGCCTTCCGTGACCAGTGATTGTGGAAATTCGCCGACTTTTTTATAGCACTGTAACGGTCTGTATTTGTTTTTATTTCTTTGCTTAGTAGCCGTCAAAATCTCCTTCAGTCGTTTGTTGTAAGCGCGCTGCTTCTCTTTCAAATTCCTAATTCCGTCGATTTCAGCAGCCATCGCAGCCTCCTCTCCGGAGGCAATAGCTCGCATCAACGACTTGCGTTCTGTCACGTGGCCTTCTTTTAGCGTTAATCGATCGGGTTCGATTTCGTCGCCGCTACGAATTTGAACACCGTCTATAGCGTCGGTGGTAGCGTTTCGCACGCGTTGATCTTTGAAAGGGTTTTTGCAAGAAAACTCCGGTAGATGGCCGCCATATTTCTCCGCTATTTCGGCGACCTCTAATACTCGAAAGACGGCGAAAGGATTTTTTACGCGGTCACTTCCCCCATCCTCTTCACACTTGTCTACATAGACTATTTGGTCTCTTTCCGTCATGTTTCGAAAAACCGTTTGCTCGACGATCGTACGCATCAGCGATCCCTTAGAACTAATCGTTTTAATCGGACGTATCTCGTTTAATAAACTAACGTTGACGTACAACGAGGTCTGGTCATTGTCTAGCTTTCTCGCGCACGCATCCAGGTGTAGATCCTGCCAAAAACAACCATTTTGGTTAATTCTCTCGATGGTTCCCGGGTCAAAGTCCGTGGGTTCGGAAGGTGTCACGCTGAAAGCGTTGTTCGAACAGTCTGTGTCGAGAAGGCAAAGCGTCCTTAACCTATCCACCCCGGGCGTATCGTCCAAACTTGGATGGAGTATGCTGATATGCACGTTGTATCCATTAGGACGCTGGCGGCTTGACGCGATTATTTTGTTGCGCGACGCCACTCGCCGAGTGCCGTTTGATTTAAGGCTCGACTCACCCGTGACCAACCTGCTCGTGAAATCCACGAATTGCGCGACGCGGCCTCTCGAGCCAAAGTGCAGATGGGCATATCCCTCGGAATCGATGACGACCGTCTTATCCCGTAGCTGATCGCGCAAAATGCCTCTCATTGCCTGCAGTCTCGATTCGTAAAAGTCGGCGTAAACCGCTACTTCGTAGCTCCCTTCGTCCGTTTCGTCCTCGGGAGGATGAAAGACGGGGGTCTCTAAAAAATATCCCGTGACCACCGGTAAGGGGCATTCTCGACGCGCCTGCTCAAAATGTAGCGGACGAACGGTGAAATGACGCAAGAAAAACAAGTCTCTCTTATATCGCTGTTCTACGCGTAACTTAAGGTAATTACCGGCCGTTTCGGACTTTTCTCGGTGCTTCAAACTTGTTTGCAAATGCGCCGAGAGCTCTCGCAATCTATCCTCATTCTCGGCCGCGAATATGTCAGCCGCGTAGGTCGCGTGAAGGACGTAACATTTCGACGTCGCATTCGAGTCGTCTTCGAACCAAAATCGACTACTGTCTTTCAACTCTCTCAACGCGTAATGCTCACCGTCGCCCACTTTAAAGGATTCCAAAGTCCTTAGCGTGTCCTTGATCGTCTTGGCACTCAGGCCAGTTTTTCTTTCCAACATGGTGGGAAGCTTGTCTATTTTGGGCAGTAAGAAATAGGCAGTGTGGTCGTCTTGCGAAAAACACACTCGCGTTGGGTCCACTAAATGATCGATGAGGGCTCTTAAGATACGTCGTTCCTTCTGAATGAACTGAAATATCATGGAAAAGGAAAACAAAACGTCGGCGGGATCCAACGCCGATTCCACAGCTACTTCATCGTGTAACGTTTTTGGCGATTGCTCGCTCAACCACTCGACGTGTTTTTCTATCAATGCATCGTTGAAAGCGACCCTGGATTCGAAATTGGAAACATCCCCGATTTCGTCCCAAACGGCCTTGGGCGGACAACCGTACACGGTAAAAATAGCCGAAAGTTCCGAAAGCAATTTGGCAAGACCGAAACATCGTTGGCGAACGCGGATATTGTGTTTTAACCCATATACCACCCCCATTTCTTCGCAAACATCGCTAATTCTGTCCCACACTAGCACGTACCCGCGGTCTTCGTGTAGATCGTCGTCGACGTATCGACGTGGGTACATATTCAGTTCGTTTAATCTCGCCGTCTCCATTACTACGTGTCGAACGGCTCCGTAAAATGTAGGTATCTTATATCGCTCCAATTTAGCGTCAAAGGCATCGTGTTCCCCGGGGGCTACCACGGTATCGCTCTGCGGTACCTCAAAAGTCACGAATCTTGAATTGAGCGCCGGGCAAAAATTGTTCTCGTTCATGGCAAGAATGTTGGCGTTATCGCAAATTCTATGAACGAAGACGTTGCGATGAGAGGCGCGACCCGTGTTTGGATCCACAACTTTTTCAACTCTTTCCATCTTAGTAATGCCGGTATCGAGCTCTTCTTTAAAGGCCGTAGCCTCTTGAGACGATTCATTAGCCAATGGGTTGGATTTATCGTTATTGCCAGGCGGCACAAATTCGCTCATGAATCGCATTTTTTTAGACGACTCGAATTGATCACCGGCAGCGGCCACCAAATTGCTTTTTGCCGTCCTGTAAGTCACCATGTTGACGTATTTCTCGCCTATGACAGCCTTTGCCACGTTGAGCAGCCTAGATTTTCCCGTTCCTGGAGGGCCTAGGAGAATGCCGTGTAGCGACATGGATTTGTGAGGTTTCAATTGTTGCAGAGCGGAGAAGAGAACAAACAGCAACTCCACCAGCGTATGCCAAACCCCCGTGGAGTTGGCGATGAGACGGAGGAAGGAGAACAACACTTGATAGACCAGAGGAACATTGCGCAAATAATGATACACGAAGGGTATTCTAGCGTTAGTGGTCGTGGAAGCGATGGCATTGAGACATCGGTGGGCGAATCCGCGCGACCTATTGAAATACTCTTCCGCGTCTCTATAAGACGCCTTGATCACGCCGCTCATGGGCAGGTTACCTCGAAAATGAGTTTCGTTATACAGGGCGAAGAAAGATCGACATTTTTCGGCATCTACGTAAGTCGTCGGATTGAAACCCAGCGTGTTCAATAACCTACCGATGTGAACTATAGCCGGGTTTTTCTGCTCAAATTGGGATATACTTTCCTCGTCGGATCTCGTCAGGTTTTTTTGCAAATAAAGATGACCGATAGCGTTCAAGGTATCCACCAATTCCTCGTTCATTTCACTTTGTTGGATTCCGCGCAATTCGGCTAGAAACGCTCGCATCGTAGCGTCGCTAAAACCAACCGAGGGAAAAGATCGATCGATGAAATAGCAGGGCTCTAACATGACCGGTTCCAGTCTCCAAGCGACGAAATCCGTCAGATTTACGACGGTTCCGGAGTTTTCTAAAATAGAACACTCCAAAGTCTGTCGAGCGTACTTTGAAAAACATTTAGCCAAACTGTCATTGACTAAACTCAACTCCGACACGGTCCTTCGAATAGACTCATCGTCGTCAATCGTTGTTTTGGCTCCGGCGTCGCGCGCTAACCTCGCTAGTTCTCGACGTTGAGCCGTCCGACGCGAGGAACGGAAAAGATATCCGGGAGACAAGAGTCTGAGTCTTTCGAGCCACGCTTCGTCGCTATCTATTTCTCGAATGTTGGGCGGTAACCGAGAGGCTTGGTTCCACTCGGGAAAACTAAAAGTAAAATATAGTTCGAGACATTTGTCGAGGTCTTCCAAGCGATTCAGCGATACGTAGGCCGCTGGTTCGGAGCACTTGACGTTACGTCTACTCATCGTCTCGGTCCCGCTGCCGCGAACTAAATCAAACATTCTGAATTGCGAACTAAGTCGTTTACCGGACAACTTGTCCGATTGTAATTCTTTTTCTATATCTGTAACAGAATCGGGATCGAAATCAACCGCAAACGCTTGATTTATGCCGTGATACCCATTGTTGATCATCGCTATATCTTTCACCACCAATCGAAACCACTTCACGCAAGTTACCGGAAAAAATAACCAAAACAAATAACCCGATGTGAGAGATCCGCGAATGCTGTCGTCCACGAATGAACACGGTTCAACCAAAGAGCAGGCGGCGAGATAAGGTCGCGATTTATTTCTCAATATTTTAGCAAATCGAAAGAGGAGTTGAAGCAGACAAAAACTGTACATCTGGCAGTTGGAAAGCGACTTACACGGTGCCTCTACGTCTTTAACCTCTACACATATCGCCGTCATAGTTTCTGGAAATTCGATGGGCTCTTTGATCTTTGAATCGGGCAACAATTCGCACGGAAGACACGCATCGTCAACGGATTTGCGCAATGTCATTCTCTATAAATATAAGGCGCAAGGTCTTCGGGTACACTGATTCTCATATCATGAGTTCCAAATTATTTATATGCGACTGGAGTTTGATTGAACGCGATTTTCAAACTGACGCTATTGTTTTTTTCGCTAAGACTCCTGACGGAAAGGACATTCTCTTGGAAATTGACGGCAAACCTTACAATGTGTATATTCCCGCACAGCCGACGTCTTCGGAAACGGTCGAAAAATTTTCAACGGAAAAGTATTCAGAATATCCTTCCAAATATAGAACGATCGAGTGTCTCAACAGGGCGAAATTTGCCGAAACGGTGCGGAGATACGGTAAGCTCGCTTACATCGATCTCCCGACGCCTCACCGTGACGACCTTGATGTCGCGATTTTGGCCGGTCTAGACGGTCCAGGCTGGTACGACGTAACGATTAAAACCGGTTTATTTACAAAGGTTCGTAGCGATGACCGGTATCCACTGCGAACTTTGATTTTTGACCCCGTCTTTCGTTACGATAAGCTGCAATATATTACGTTCTTGACCGAGGATGGGACGCACGAAACCTATCTTCCCGACGAAATTCCCCTCGCGTTAGATTTTGTGCGATCGCATAGACCGGATATCGTGGCTGCTTACGATTTAGGCAAAAGTATGACGCCGAAATTACTACCGCAAACGTTGCTGAACGCCTTATTCTCCAAAGACTCTCGTCGATTTCCTCCCGTTTTTAACGGCAACGAATATCGAGGGTACGGGGTGGTACCCTTAGACTTGAGCGCATTAGAAGACGTAGCGGACGCCTTAGACAGTCCTCAAAATCACGGAAGCCGGTCTTTTGAGATAGAGTGTTCTCGCGAACGTTGTCAGCGGGCTTTGAATGACTTAAAAGCGAATTCCATTATAGAGACGCATTGGGAAATTGCCGAAATTGCCGGCATTTCTCCGGCTTGCGTACGATACGACGCGAAGTATCCTCACGCCTTCAAACCGTCGAGAATTCTCGCATCGTGCATGTACCGAGAAGCCATTAAACGCGACGTAGTTTTTCCGAGTGTCGGTCGAAAAAACGACGGCGAGCCCTTAAGCGGCGCAGTCGTTTTAAAGCCCGTAGAAGGGTTTTGGGTCGGTACCGTAGAAATTCGCGATTTCAGATCGGCCTACCCATCCATTGCCGCGGCTTTTAACGTCGATTCCACCACCCTTTTATCTCGTTCGGAGGACGGTTGCCACAAATTTGTAGCACGATCTAAACGAACGGGTGTGTTTTCTTCGGTTATAGACCGATTTCTGCGAAAACGCGAAGCTTGCGGTGCGGATGAAAGAAAGAGTCGAGTATTCAAACTATGCGCGAATAGTTGCATCGGTGGCATGGCCTTAAAATCGCATCTGCCTTTTGTCGACAGACGTTTGTACGAGGCCATCGTATCCAACCTCAAAGGGATGTTGAATGACGCGATATCATCTTGCCAATCGTTCAGGCATGAATATCTCGAAGCGGCTCCAAAAATTTTGTACGGGGATACCGATTCAATTTTTACATTTTTACCGACGGTAGATGATATGACCGACGAGCGATATATGCGGTTGTTTGCTGCCGCCGATCGTCACCATCGCGACCGAATCCTTTCCAAACACGGAAAGGAGATAGCTGATCTCGTACGGTTTGAGTTTCAGGCACACGCCAAAGCTTTGGTGCTCTCGCGGAAGAAAAAAAGATACGCCGCTCTTTTGAGACACGGAAAGAATTCCGACGCTTTTCACGATTGGAAAATAGATTTAAAGGGAATAGAGAGATCGGATAAACCACGCGTAGTTAATCGCTGTCAAATGGAATTTTTCCGACGATTGTTCGACACGTTTTCGATCCGAGAAGCTTTCGAGAAAGTTGGGTCGACGTTAGAGAGCCTTCAATCAGGCACGATATTAGCTTGCGACGTGGCTCAAAGACAGAGATCTCCCGCTGTACGCGACGACTTGGATCATCAACGAATGGCGCTCGAAGCTAATCACACCGTCAGAATAACGTCAGCTTTAGTCCGCAAAAATACGTCGACTTACGTTAGACTAAAAGACGGTAAACCGGTTAATGCCCTCGTCGCCGCGGCTCTTAACCTTCAACCGAACATGGATGAATGTCAGCGCCTAATTCGTAAAACCTTCCTCGACGTCGACGGAACGTGGGGGGGCATTTTACCTCGCGACGAGTCTTTTACGCCCGGAAAAATCGTCGACGATGACGACTGCGACGTAACTTGTAGCGGGTGTTTTCAAATCGATATCGATCGCGACGAGGAAAGCGAATGGCGGGAAAAACACAACGTGTGCTCATCCCAGAAAGTTTGCGGGAAAATACGTCTCTTTGTAGTTGATTGCATCGACCCGCAATGCGTGGGTGCTTTTCGATTTTGTCGAGAAGTCTACGCAAATGCGGGCTCCTTTTAATTAACGCAACTTCCCGTTAAGCCTGGCAAAATCTACCAGAATAAGCTCGCACATTTGTCCCACCCACACAACCTTATTTTACCACGCACGATTTATATACTACCATTAAAATTGTAAAAATAAAAATGCTAATGTTTGCTTCGTATCGTTTGCTTTATTTTTACACGAAATCACATTATTGTGTCCGGTGTAGAAGTACTCATAGTCCGGCTACAACGGTAAAGAATAGGCGCTCGATTCAACCGACTCTTCACGCCACGTTAGTTTCACGCTTTATTCCGTTGTCGTTCCGGCGGACTATAATTACTTTCACGCCGGGTATACGAAGGTTACCGCTACGTTACCGAAGCTTTCGCTAACTACAGCGTTCTTCATATTTCATTCTAGAGTTTACGTCAAGTCACGTTCAATGGCGGAGTGGTACCCGAGGTCCCTGAAGTATTCTCTAAACAAGAACGCGTAATCCATATGTACGGGAGAGTCCGGAAATGTTAAGAAGTTGATATCTTCTCCTCCTGGAATTGGGTAGTCTTCCGTGTAGAGTTGGTACTTGAAAATGCGAGGATCGCGGTGCAAACTGCAAAAACCAAACGCTTCTAAAGTGATTAAAAAACATTTTAGGAAACGTTTTTTCAATACGGAATTCACGTTGAAGTCGTTACGCTCTCCAAGATATTCCAATATTTCACGTTCCACTTGCCCCAGTCCACCTTTACATTTCCATAAAGCGACGATATTATTAAAGAGAACGTTCTTCCATCTTGCGCAAACGAGCGAACAGTGCACTTTTTCTCCGAATGTCAAGTTTCGAAAGATATATATTAAGCAATCGTCGTTTAAATAAATTTGAATTGGACGAAATGCTAATAACACGCCCATTCTTCTCTCTTTGTATATGAAAACGGACAACTTCGGTTTCCGTTAAGGCCACGCTTTCATTCGTCTTCGTCAAATCCTATAGTCCAGTACTTTGGCGGTGTAGCCGATCTTCGAATGTACGAGTGTTTTGGACAAAACGTTTCGTTTTCGCAAATTGTTACGGGTTGGCCTAATTCTCGCAGACAATCTACGCACTTGATATATTGAATTTGTTCGTACTCGCTATTCCGAGTAGTAAGCCATTTGTCGTTTAAATCGACTTTACGTTTACGCGGCATCGCTAACATCGGTGACTACGTCGACTCGTTCAGCGATTTCGTCGAGGACGCTCAAACCACGCCTTATCCGATCGTTTGAGTCATCATGGTAAACCTCTCGATGTTAGTGGCCTCGTGGTTGATTATCGTCGCGAAAGCGTCGATCGAAAATGAAGTCGATTTGGAATCTTTGACCGTGATGGACTATCTTCAAAAATATGGTTATCTCTCCGCCGCCAAAGAAAATGTTCGAGACGCAATCAGTACCTTTCAAAGTCGTCTCGGTTTAAAGGTTTCCGGGGTGTCTAATCCCGACACGAGAAGAATGATGGCCGTGCCACGATGCGCCAATGTAGATTTTGTCGATGAAAGAACGGGTCCCCTTCCTCGCGATCTCTACTTTCGAATTAACGAACCGCCCTGGGCTATATACAGAAAAGGCTTTCTGAGAGCCTTAAATATCTGGTCCGAAAAGACCAACGTTTCGTTTCACGAGAGGGTTAATCCTCAAAACGAAATTAACTTCGTCGTAAAATTCATTTCTGTCGCCAACGAAACGGTACGCGGTTTATCCCCACCGGAACTAGGGGGAGAGAAGCCGTCCGTTTTGCGTGTCCATTCCTTCGTTGCCGAATTTCCGTACACGCCGTTAAACTACAATCGTCTGGCAATGCACTTAATTGGCCATCAGCTTGGCTTCAATCACACATTTCGTCCTACCTCCGTCATGTTTCCTCTCTTCGGCGACGGTGCGAAGTTATCGTCGAAACGACGCTTCGATGCGAAAGATTTAAGCGCGATACGCGCTCTCTATCCACGCCGAGAAAATCCAAACGCGGTCAATGGCGTCGCTGTGCCTCCCGTTAAAATTGCGCTGATTACATCCGTACTCGTTAGTTTTATTCCGCTCGATTATAGATAATTGTCCCAAGAAACAATGTCGCCGTCCTCTCGAGACATTTCACGGAGCGAACTTTCCAGCCAAAATCCCAAACGACTACTCGGTATCGAGGCTGCATCGGTCAAACATACGGTCCCTGACGTCACGCAGGATGGCTTAAAAAGTTCTACGAAAGTAAAGGCGCGGGAGTAGCAATCGAATCGAAGGTGACGACCTTCAAACATGTTCGGATATGGCGTCTTTTCGGCCGTTACGATGACGATATTATCTCTGTACGTCGTGCCACGAAATCCCGACAATAAAGTGTCGTAATTTTTCTGCTCGAGCAGTCGCTCATCTCGAAGTTCGCTTTTAAAAACTACCCACTCGCCTTCTGT
This sequence comes from Ophioderma brevispina, assembly GCA_023653785.1. Classification (NCBI taxonomy): domain Eukaryota; kingdom Metazoa; phylum Echinodermata; class Ophiuroidea; order Amphilepidida; family Ophiodermatidae; genus Ophioderma; species Ophioderma brevispina. Next base: position 120,434 of record JAMKCH010027533.1, read on the forward strand.
GAAAATTGCGCCGTTAATATCGAATCCATATCCGCTAGCGTTACATACACCCGCGCCTAGCACTATGGGGTTACCGTTAGGAGCGCAAAATAAAGATATATGATGCGAAGTGCAACCCGGGCACGATAAAAACGCCAAAGGCAATTTACGCCACAAACTCCTTGACTCGGCTCTTAGTTTATGGGTGTATGAAAAAACATCTCGAAACCCTTCTTCGTGGCTGTCCGTCGGGGATTCTTGGGGCAAGGGAAAAGTTAGCTCGACGATTTCGTCGTTTTCGGCATCGTTGAGAGATTTCGTGTACACGATGAGCGTTTTACCTTCGTCGCCAATGCGATGAGCCATTCGCAATTCCAACGACCTAGGCGCGTCGAAGCAAGCGAATATTTCGCTCATGCCAAGCAGGTGCGCGCTCCATTTCCGACAGTTATCGTCTTCCTCCCGTTCGCCTACACCCGTACAAACGATCGGTCCACTGTCGAAGGAACCGTTAGAAATAGCTACTTCGATCGGATCATCGTTAAACGCACCGATCAAAAAAGGTAATGACCAATCGGTATCGCGTTCCCATCGATAACGGCAGATAATCTGGTCACTGTCAGCGCGCGTCAAATCGGAGAAGGGGATAAACCACAACGGTAAATAATCCCCCGCGCCATTCTGGTATTCACCTTCCATCGAGTTACAAGTCGCCGTGCACAACATCCAAACGCCTCGGGAATCGAGAGGTATCATTACGTAATCATAGCGGGGCACTTTCGATAAGACAACCGGCGCCGAGGCTAGAAAACGACAATCTTTGACGTACGCGTTATATTCGTATAATTCCCCTCCCTTTTGAAGGAGACACGATGGCAGAGTGCGAGGACGCTCGATCCTACGAAATTGACTCGCAACAAACGGCACTCTCTCGGCTACGGCGAGCTTTCTAATTTCCCGCAAAAATTCTCCGGCGGCTAAGCGCGCTTCAGAAAAGATCGCCTCTTTTAACGGAACTCTTTGGCGGTTATCGTTCTTGATTCGCTCGGCGAGAAGACGGTCTTGCAAATCTCCAAAGTTGTCCTTGACGGCCAAGGAGTTAGATATTTTTAACACTCTGTCGCCGACATTTTGAAAAATGATTAACCGTCCACTACATCGGGGCCGAGCGGGCCACTCTATGCGAAAACCCTTCAAAAATTGGTAAAATTCTTCGAAACGAGCTCTATTATCGATATCTTCGTCAAACCACGTAAGAGCGATGCGATAAACGTCCCGTTCGAGCCCAAAACGTCTAGATGGCGAAGTCAGGGCGTACTCTATAGACGTTGGGGTAATCTAGCGTACAGTGAATCGGCAATTCCCAAAAAAAGCAAAAATCTAGGCAGGATTGCTTAGTACAGGGAGCTGCGATACAAGTATTCCACAATAAGAACGCTAAAGCGATGAACGAGTCCGTATCATTTTCTCGGATCGACGAATCGCGTTATACCGCGCCGCTTCGGCGAAAAAAGCCCCTCGTCAATTAGAGTGGCCACTGTTTCATCCACGCCTGCGATTTGAAGATAGTCCGCCAGCCAACCAGAACGTGAACACATTATCCGCGAGTTATTTGACGCTTCGCCGCGAGAGGCGACGAAATTATCGAGTTATCGCGAAAGCGCTTTCAGTGATAAAATCGGGTAAAATTTCATGTCACGAATTCCCCCTTATTTAATCCATTAAAGCGGTTTCTTAAGCGAAAGTAAGAGCCACTTTGACATCCCGCCATTCTCCCCCGTATACTCGAATCGCTGTCACCCACCGCGACCGTCGCAACGATATTTCCGTTTCTATTCATCGCTGATAAAAATAACGCCTTTGTCCCATCCTCTTCCTTTTTTTTTAATAATACTCAATGACGTAAATTTGCCGAGTCGATTTGTAGACCACTTCGATTCTCGCCGCCGTTTATCGCTCTCCCCACAACGGGATGGCGTACGATGATGGTCGAATGGAGCAATTCCCATTCCAAACTCCAACGCGGGGGGGTTGTGAACAATCTTCAAGCGGCGTGGCAATATCGAGAGGGTACTTTTAGAGGATACAATTTGGAAGACGATAAAAACTATAGTAGACCGAGCGCTATCTGTATAAGGCTTAACAGTCAATCGCCTTAGTTCACCCTCGAAAGCCGTTGCCAGGGAGTCAAAAGCTGACGAACGAAAGCGGGATTAAATTTCCATTACAAAAATTGTCGAAACTGCCGGTGGAATCCTCTCGAAAAATATTTACGATGTAAGTTTTGATCACCGTACGTTATTTGTAAGTTAACCTCGTGTTTGAGGTCGTTAAACCGCAAAAATTTCTTCAATCGGCTGACGGCACCGTTGTACTCCTTACCGTAGCAAAAATGGATTCGTGACATCTTCTCCAATATTTCCCACTATTTCCTTCCACATAGGGTCTGGTGCCAATGGTATCCCAATCTACTCCCGGGGGAAAAAAAGGGGCTTCGGTTGTCGTTGACTAACGGGTCGGAACAGGTCACTAACTTACATTTTTCACGGTGGGCATTCTCCATAATCTCGCCGTTCTATAGCAAATACTTTTGCAACGCATTTCCGCTTCGTTTGTTTCGATCGTTGTACTTCTACGATGCGATCAAAATCCGTCAACCAGTGAGCCAAATTTCTCGCCGCTCTTTCAGAGCGGCAAAACGCGTCAAAGTTGGGTCGCCATTCTCGGTCTCTCGTTGAACAAAAAAAAAATCACGTAATAACGCTTTAGCGCGTGTTGATTAAATATAAATGGTTTATAAAGCCCCGAGGGTGTCAATTCGTAAATGCGGCGATCTTCCTTCTAGAGACTCGGAACAAGTATAGTCTCTAATAAAATAACCGATGTCTTTAAATAGACACGGGACGTTAACCCAGTCCTTCCCTTTGCTGACATAGCCCTCGCGGAAGGGCTAACTGACCACGCCGATCGTCGTATCCATTAGAGCAGGGCGGGCTTGTACGTAATGAAAAGCCGCTTCACGATTCATCCCACGTTTCATACCCACCAACGTTAGACAGGTGTTGCGCTGACGCCACGTCCGTCGCCTCGACATCGTTCTAAAGGCGAAATATATTGAAGGCCGTAGTTCAGAACAGAGACCAATGGATATAACAGGGTCCACGGCCCTTCGATCGAATAAATAAAACCTAGAGGAAAAAAAAAAAAGCTGGAACAAGTCTTCGGGGGATTGGATTTTTACAACGAGAAAGCAGCGAAGCGAACCCACCCAGACCATCGTTTTTCTCAACAACCGAAACATAGCTTTCCGAATCAACGATGCTCCGCCTGGGTTTCAAAAGTATTTGCCTTCTTTCCTTAATTTCCTCGATTAATCGCCGCAGTTGTTTAAGGGAGATCACTACGTGAGAACGGCCCTCCAGGTCGTCGACGTGCGTCGTGTTCTTCCGAGGGGGTTTCGGTAACCCATTTACACGGACGTCGGATTTGCTCGTTGGCTATCGAACCCGCTAAATTTTTAAGGACCGGTGTTACATTAAGCGGAAATCGCCAACAATCGACGTTTTCACTGTGTCGTGCCCAAAAAATCGCCGTTTCGGCCAGAGCACGTCGAAACGTATGTACATAGGTGGGGGTGCATCGCGTTTTATCGATGCGGTACAGAATCGGAGGCCTCAGAGCTCGTGAGGCGAGTCAACGGTTTGACACCAGGGATGAATCGGGGGTGAAGAAGGTCTTTTTCTAAATGGCGCCGAGTTTATTAACCTACTAGTTCACGATTCATCGAGGCCGCTCTTTTGACCACGACAGCAGATTCGCTCACGATGTCCGGTCCCGGGATAAAAACTCCCCAAAACATTCATCTTTTAACCATAGACCATCGGGCGGGTATTTTAATACTGCTATTAATATCTTTAATATACAGAGAAACAGGTTAAACCGGGATGTTATCAAATTTCAGATAGCCGTGGCACGGCATATTACGTAATTATTACTGCCGACACCGGTGCTTTGAATCGATAGACGAAGTTTCTAAAATTTAAAAATTAGTAATTCTAGATTTAAGATTACGCGTCTATGAAATGTTGTTAAGGTATCTTGAGTGAATTTTAAGAAGAGGATTTTTTAGGAATTGTAACGACTTCTGGGAAGATTTGTAAGGGACTGGCGTTGAAGTTTAGCATTATCTGGCCGCGAGAAAATTCTCTCGATTAGATTTCTTGGGGTGGCTTAATATAAATCTTCTAAGTCCGCTTAAATAATAGGGGTTTTTTTTTAGGTTTAAAGAAGTAGGCCCATGATGTCGCGTCGCTGGCAGCTTCACCATTTTATTGCGGTTGTTTGTTAAAGAACTGAGTGTCCCCCACGAGAGAGTGTCATAGCGCCTAGCCAACAGTACCGAATAAACCGAGGCCCTTGTAGACGAGGCCATTTGGGTACAGCGCTGAAACAAAACGATGCATACAGCACACAATGGACTATCGGTGGTAGGACACTCGGTCAACGGACACTGCTGTTATGACATCGTTTATGCGTGTAAACGACGTCACTATTCAAATTGTACTCGATATTACGCGATAAAACGAGCGATACGCGCAAATAATAATAATAACAACGGAGATATGAAATCCTGGTAAATCCTTATTCGGAACATCCCTTATTTTTAAAACAAGAAGTAAAATAATCATTATAAGTTATCGAACTTTAGCAAGAAGCGAGAATTTTTTGCGGGAAAAAAAATGGTTGCTTTTTTGATGGATAAGCTACGCTTAGTAGGCATAATTTCAGTTCCCTTTCTTCGTGATAGTATAGTTTCCTACCCAATCCACTCACGTAGTACGCAAAGTTCGACACAAACTATGCTGAATCACGTATTTACAAGACGATATCGAGAAATTTCTCACCGGTTAAGCCTCAAAGATTGGACCGTTTTGAAACTGAGGTTCACGTTGAACTTAGGCACGAAAAGCTGGAATCGGCGAAAACTTTCGCCAAATGGAATGGTGAATTTTAACGACGGAAAATTATCGTTTTTATCAGCGACGTGCGTATCGAAAATCAGAGCATCTTGCGTTATATTTTTGGCCGAGAGGACGCCGTATAACGCCCGAGGGATTCAGGTTAATGGTAGAGAATCATCCTACGCTTCCTTCATTGTTCACGTGAGATGAGGTGTAAGAAAATTAGTGTTAGAGGCTGCATGCGGAAATCAAAATTGTCTCTCACGTTATATTGGTTGTACCGTAGAGGAGAGTGAAGTGCAAAAATGTCGATCCGCGACCAGTGGGTGATCGAAATTCGATCATATCGTCCTGTAGTTTTTTGCCCGAGGACGTGATTGGAGAACGGACGAACCTTCGGACTTGTCAAGTGTACTAGTTTTTTTTTGGGGGGAAGAAGACACTATGGTTACCAAGTAAAATGTCAAGACTGCTCGCCGACTGGTCACTACCACTTCGGCCTCCATTTTCTAGTACGGTCGAAGTTAAAGTGAGGCAGAAACCGGTTTGTCATTTGTTAAACCGGCAACGTCAATGTCGGTTTCAGCCTGCTTCGTCCACTTCAGTTCACGGTGTTGTATGATGAAAAAAAAAACAGTCTGACGCCCCGTATTCAACGAAGGGCTCCGTTACGGAATTTCTTTGGCCAGATCGTAATGCTCTTCGCATAAAGGCGAGTGTGATCAAATTTCATAGAGGTTGCCATATAAACCAATCTACAAACACCGTGTTAGTCGCTAAAAGGTCTTTACGAAACGACACGCGCCTCCGACAACGCAAGACAGTCGTTGGACGACGGGCGGTGATTACGATAAAATCGTCGTTGTTACCGTTTAGCCTTAACGCTTGGCGATAGGTAGCAGCATTCTTCCTCATCCTCCTCTCTTCGGCGTTAGTTATCGGGGAACACGGAGCTCGGGGATTGGACTCGTAAGAATCTTCAGCGTTCTTGTCGTTTCCCTCCCGAATAATATGTCTTCGACTTATCCAAGAAAGCGTCTCCGTCCGTATCAAACCATTCTCGCGCTTAGAATCGCATTAATTAAATGCCAAAGGTTCTCTTCATTTACGCTCATCGGTACCGCGGAGTTTTCGCGTTATGAGCGAACATCGTTGTCAATACCTTTTTCGATATTGCGTATAGCGAAGGGTGCGTACGTAATTTCTCAAGAATCGGCGTACCGAGCGTCGCTTTTTAATTTTCTCGGAGCTGCAAAACCCATAATTTCGGCTACGACTAGCGCTAGCGAGTAAAGATCGGAGGGAATAAGCCCGAAACGAATCGTTTTTCGTAGCTATCCGCCATGATGGCGAATATATCGCGATAACAGAGCGTCGTCAGTTCTAAGTCGGGTAAAAAAACGTAATGTTCCTCTCGGCCTCCGTTTCCAACCGAATTACCAAAATCGATCAACCGAAATCGATCGCTTAGTCTGTCGTAAACCACGTTGTTGATCGACACGTCGCAGAGGAGAGTGGCAAATGTTAAGCGACGACAGAACCTTAATGCGTCTGACATTGAACTTCAATTAAAACTGTCCCGCCCGGAGAAGTATACCTGTATGACCCAGAGAGGGGGTGTGTTATTTCACAAAAATGCAGGTATGATTTTTACCCCCAGCCAAAAATATGGGAGACACCCCTAAAAATAAAACAACCTACTTCTAAAAACATAAAAATCAAATCCCTACCCCCCTGTAAAGTACCCACTGAAGTTTTTACCATGAAAACAGCTAAGCGGCTGGTAAAAGAAACTAACTGCACTTGTTATGTGATGTTAGCCTTGTGCTTTTTCCTGAGTAGGGACAATGCACGGTGCAGTACATGAGTTGGGTGGAACCCTCAGGTACTAAACAAAATACATGTGCTTCTTCCGGTGCTGGGGCTGTTTTTTTGAATCTTGAAGTATGATGAAATACGTGGTTTTAACTGTCTGGGATGAAAGTAAGTGTTAATGTATTATTATATTTTAGAAAGAAGTATATAAACTATGAATTATAACCTGTAGATCCCTGTTAGACTGTCCATTATTCAGAGATCGTATGTAGGTATGGTAGTGAATCGTGGGAAAAGGTTTATAAGTTAATTTACATTAACATATGGGTCCACATGTATGATACATCATTAAGATGAATCTGCATACTGCTGTGTTATATGCAATATCGCCCCAACGTTAGAGTTAAAATACTGATCAAGAATTTACATTCGGCAGCAGTTATCGGGAACAATTTGTGTTTATGAAGCACTTCTTCACATTTAGAAATGCCATAGACTTCATAGTAATGACGTTATCAATTCTCGAACTGCTAAGTCACGTGTATACACAACGAAATAAATTTTGTGCAAATTATCAGTCTTATAAAAAAATATAATAGTGTACTTTGAAAGCTTATGGCCTATGTCGGATGATCAGTTTTAGGTGATTTGAAATGGGCTTTTGGCATTCTTTTCAGATTGAGTGATGGCAGTCTACAAGTACACGATCTCAAGCCAAGGGAAAAACACTTGGAAAGTACAGATATTACTGAGCGTGCTGATTTTCCCCATGGCCTACTACCCACGAACAAGGATATTATTGAAACATGCGTTATTTAATGCGACAAAACGAGCAGGACAAGTTCAACGGTCAAAAAGTGATGCTGCCCACCTGTTAGCCGATGTTGTACAAGAGCATTGGCTATTTTGTAATGTTTACACAATTCGCAATAGACACATAATGGACAAAATACAGAAACTTTATGGGAAGTTCACTACTCTTCTTCAAACCCGTAAATCTCGGCAGAAGAAGAAGTATTTTGATGAGGTGCAAATGTTTAACAACAATGCACATCAACTCTTTGATATATTCTGTACAGATGAAGTTAAAAGGAAAGGATTAGAAGAAGCCTGCGGGGTTAAAATGACACAAGTTGAATTTGACTTTCTGGAAGACCAAAGATCATTGAGAAAAATGTTTTGCGAAGACTTTGTGGACAGGAAATGGAAAAAATCAATGGAAAGAAGACGAAAAGATATCGATTCCCTAGAAAAGATGCGACAAGAAAAAATGTGCGACGAAAGCATGCAGTCAGTATCATCAATAGATGAGATTAGTGGAAGTGAAGACTCTGAAATTGAAGGGAACTTGTCGGAAAATTACAAAGGTGAAACTGATGAGGACAGTAGTGATTTTGAACCAAGAACCTCAACTCCACGTGGCCAAAGTCTGCGTAAAAGGCCTCGTTTTGAAAGTCCAAACTCTTCAAGTCAAGCGGAAAACGATTAGCATGCCCTATAAAATCAGCACATCGTGGACGTATGCGAAAGTGAAAACCCAATTTTACGAACAATTGATTCATGAAAGCAAATTCCACATGTCTCCGGCACAAGATGAAGCTTTGGTCGTGACAGTGGGAACAAAATGTTGATTGCAATTGGAAAATCACATGAAGTATGAAAAGTGTATGTTATTGATCTTGATTACGCTGCCCACAGAAGAAAAATATTCGGTCGCTGGAAAAAGTATTAAGAAAGCCATGGTTTTGATGAATCGCAAAGAATAATAACATCAGATGCCAAAGTTACAATTACATATTGTGATGATGGGTCCAAGAAACAAGGCTGGGGATCATTTTCTGTGCAAGGCATACATAATGGAAAATACAGATCATTCCGACGCTTTAGTATTGCTTCTGAGGCGAGAGACAATTTAGAGACTAAAAAACAGTGTTGAATATGCTGCAGCAGGCTAGCGGTTTAGAATCAAGCCACTTTTGAGGAAGAAAATTGATTGGTTTTTGTTTGCAGGCCAAACTGCTCAGAACTTTAATGTTAATGGAAGAGTTGCATCCAAAACTACAAAGTGAGATGCTCCAGACCACTTAACTGCAAACGCATGACACCCGACTTTCATTGTTCAACGCGTAATAAAAACAGTGGTCTGAATTGAAAATCTGCGATGGTAGAGACCAAGATTATTCATCATTTCGTGTTAATGCCACAAAAACATCGTCCAGTGTCACGGCAAGCCTTAGATTGTCGACTAGACTATCAACAACGACTGTTGATCACAAGAGTTGAACAAAGCTCATGAATTTGATGATCATATAAGTCCTAAATCAAATAAATCAGTTAGTTTGAAAGACGAGAGCTTTAACAGGTTTTGACACTGACATGTGCGTTGCCTCTATCCCTGGAGGATATAGCATATCCTCAATAAGTTCAACACGGTCACCAACCAATTAGCCCTGTATTGTCAGATGTTTTATGGACATTGAATTTTTGAAAACCACTCTGTGTGCAGGTGCACTTATAGGTCTTCATCTCCTCGAGCCTTTCGTTTCTAACAACTGCATCTGATACCACCTACTCAAAACTCATTCCTGATTTCCATCAGCTGTTACAATGATTTGCCAATCACCGATCCAAGCTGCCTCCTAGATACCAATAATCCAGCATTCAAGTTCATATCTCGTGATCGGTTTTCATGACGCGATATGATGATGCTATATGCTTAGTAATTCAGCAAGCAGTGATGGCATATGAAGCTGAGGTTGTAAAGGTACGCAAATTATGTCACACAGTAGCTGGGGGCTTGCAACAAGCAGAAAGGTTGTGATTTTGGTTTCGCAGAAGAAGAGAAGAAGAGAGTGGAGCATTCCTTATCAAAAATGAACAAGGAGAAACTGTCAAGCACCCTGTCAACAAATCAAGCTGAGAGAAGTGTGGGGTTTATTAACTACGAACTTAGCCGCAGGGGTGCAAAGCAGCTCCAAAGCGCTTCATATCTCCCAGGTAAAAATGCAAAAGGTCATCCGATGTGATTGAAGGAAGACCTAGTGGCTCATTCAAGACTACACTAAAGTTGCTTCAAAAAACTTTACCACAGATAATGAAAAGAGTTGGAATGATAAGCCAAGAACGCACTTGTTAAAGAGGGTGCTCCAAATAAAGAATCGCAACATTTGCTGTGACAAAAGACGAAACAAGGACCTGGAAAAAACTTAAAAAAAAATGGGAGGCCCCTTTACAAGTGCCGCAGAAGTGAACATACCGTCAAAGGACCTTGATGAGAAGCAAAGTGACGATTTTATCTTGAAGTTCGCTATGCTAGAGATACAGCTTTATCCTGACCCAAAAACCAGCGACGTGTTTAGACTTCTAAAAACTACAAAAATGATCTGCAGAAATATATGCTGTAATCGACAATGTATTCTAATAATGTCACAGCAAGGCAGATTGCCACTATGCAAGACTTTAATCAGCTGTTTGATTCAATTCTTCAACTTGTAGTATAGAGACGTAGGTAAAAGAGTGCGTTATGTTTACCTAGACCCAACATTCTTGAAGCAATCCTGAAATCAGGAGCCAAAAATCATGAAATAATGAATAAAATCATGAAATAAGGATGGAATAAAAATCTGAAACTGGGGAAAAAGGATAAAATCTCAACCCTGATAAGTAGAGATAAGCTCTTTGAGTCACCTAATAAGCCAAAATAAATGGTTTTCCATTATATGTGATCGCATATGTTAATACTTGCTAATGCAGTTGCTTTATGACTGTGAAGCATTTAAACATGCAAGTATGCCGAATTTGGCAACTTATTTTCAAACTTTCAGAGGTATGTACAGGGCGGTTACAATATTCTGATTTCACTAAAACTGTTTTTTTCGGCGTTTATCTTGGGTGTCTCCATATTTGAGTGGGGGTTTACATTTTTGATTCATCACACCCCCTACCAGTTAGTGTAGACTTCTGACCGACGGCGTAATGTTGATACGACCGATCATCGACAACTGCGGCAACTCCTAAAAACGTGAATATCCGGAAATCGACGTTATCAGCGGCACGAATTTTCCATCGGCGTCGTGTTCTTTCAACTTCACACATGATGCGAACTTCTTTCTCACTTTCCGAAATCATCTCTCTCAACTCTGCCATTCTCTTGCATCTAATATACATTGGTCACGTAAGTATGATTCGGCGAAGTGAAAACGCTTTGTCACCTCGAGTTTATCCACGAGGGACTGTGCCACGCGTAAGGAGCCTTCGTCCTCAAAAACCAATGGCACGAGGTGACGATTAGGCGTGGTGGCATCGGGTGTATCAGATAATCGGATTGAAATGTGTCGGTCGAATGAGAGTGAAGACTCATGATGCTATTTATTCACGGGAATTATATCAGAAACGGGAATATCACAGAATTTTCCCATATATCTTTGCATACGTTCAGGCGCAATAAAATCTAAAACAAGGGACAAGCATTTATATCATCTTTTGACGTTGTTTAATAGGGGGACGCAACGGTATGCCTGTACGTTGCATCCAGTCTTGCAGCACGATGTTGGGTAAGAATCGCCAATATATGACGCACGACGGCCATGATTCTTTGGAATCGTTAGCCCTTGGTGCGATGAGCGAACACCACCGTGCGCTGCGTCGACTGACCCCTATCGGTAATAACTGACTGTGCCCAAAAACACGTTGTTCACGTGTGATTAAACTTTTCTACGCGATGTCGATATCTAACATTTTGGACGTCCAAAAGGTTGCGCCTCTAACGAAGACTCGTGTCCTCTAAAGCTATCGTAACGTTTTGCTCGCAGTCATTTTCGAAACGATAATGCTCGCGTTTCGTTACTCGCTTCGGTTTCCGGCGTCATTTCTCGCCCATTCGTTCGGCGAGACTCGCACAACTCAGCCACCAATCGATCACGGTCGCTCAAAGCGCACACGTATTCGTTTTCAAAATCGACAGTTTGGGGTATATGAAGATGCGCGTTCCATCGGGGTTTAGCGTCGGAAGGTTGATTTGCTAATTAATGCATTCATAGCGTGCTGCGTGACACGTTCCTCCCTTTTTTCGTAATCCCGTTGTAAACGAATTCGTCGTCAAAAGGGTCCGGTTTTGGAGCCGTGATCAAAACCGGCAGGAGCCGCATTGCGGGCGTTGGTTACCTGAAAACCGCGCATTTTTTCCAATGTTCGGCAGTTTGCGGCCAAAGGACTGAGGGCGGCTTCGCACTCGTAATTTGAGTAGGGATAATCCATGAACGTAATTTGCAACGGTTTGCCGTCGTAATCTCTCGGTGATAACGACCTAATTCGTCGCGAAATACGATATATTCCTCGTCGCTGACGCACTTGGAAGTCAAGTGGTACAATCCTCCTCGGTCGATGCGCATAGCGTACAACCACAAATCCGTAGATCCACACAAAGAACGTATCAATTTCGCGAACGAAAGTTGATAAGAAACACTCCAGGGTGACGGAAAACAAAGCGGTTAAGTAGATGACCAATAACGATTTTGCTTCCCGCTATGAGCGCCACGTCTTCTTGTGACTCCCCTTCGAACATAGCTCGAAGCGAAATTTCGTTCGTTACTCGCGTAAAAAGCAGCGACATACCGGGTATTTTTCGAATATTTCTCGGAAAACGACTCATGAAAAGGTTTCTATAAAAAAAATAAATGTTGAGCGTTCTTAGCCGAAAATTCCTCTCGATTGCGTGCAACGCGCGCCCCGGTCGTTCAAGGCAAAGTTTTAGTAGTTTGCGCGATTTTAAACATCATAGATCGCTTTGGAAAACGATGCGAGTGCTCGCGATTCTAGTACTTTCTTTAAGCGTATCCAACAATTACTACGACGTTGAACGTGCTGCCCACGATATGATTGTTTACGAAAAGTTATCTCTACGTTGTGGTCTTTTAAACCCGCCGTATCTTCAATCCAGAACGACAATTCGATCGTTCCCTACCGTCGTTGCTACGAGTGCATAACCTAAATGACGACAATGGGCGCATTAATAAGGTCGAGGACGATTAAAAGCTCAATTTGGAGATGTTTCAATCGGCAGAAATTCTCCCGCTTCTCGGTGCTTTCACATCGCTATACGTCCGAGCCACTTCGCCTGTGATCAATTATGGAAATATTGCGACGACGTTCGTCGAGAATTCGACGTTTGCGTCTACGTCCATGATAGTGGGAAAAGGAAATCGAACCGAGTAGCTGTCGAAATCATATGGACGAGGAATATCATATATCGCCGACGATAATGCGCGGGACGGGCGATTACGGAGGACGGGCAGTATCACTCGGCACTCAACGAATACTTCGAATCATTTGTGCAAGATAGTTACGTTGATGCAAAAGACGGTTTTGTCTGCGACTCTAGGCCTGAGACGATACAAGGATGTATAATCTCGGACTAGGAAGGGATCGCCTCTATCGAACTCGGGGAGATATTTATTCGGCTATATCCGGGGCCGCGACAGACCATTTTTTCAAAACCTGTATGCCATCGTTAATCGCGCCGTTACAAACGGAGACCGCTCGCCACCCCCGACAAAGAACGCCCGATTGCGACTTAGATCGTAGCGGTGTTTACGCTATCGTGTATTTCTCGTTTCGGCGCTTTAAGACAAGTTTCTCTTTTAACTTCTAGCGATTTCTTTACACAGTTTGCGGATTCGCAGTTGAGCGTTACCAAGTGTCCTCAAAAGAACGATTGGTCGGCATTTTCATCGTTCCCATTTCATTCGAGTATACTATCCGAAAGCAGTCGGTAATTACAATTGCTCTTTCAAAGCTTCTATACGTGGGAAGGCTATGAGGCTGAATGATTGGACGACGATCTCGGAGTCAGACGTCGACAAACTGCCCAGATTAGGATGGCATGGTTTAATTTGCGTTTTAAGAATATCGCATTACAATTTCGCTGGCGTAATGCTCGGACGACAGGGCCAATGCCTGAACAGTCGTCGGCGTGAACGAAAGCGTTGTATATATCCGATTCTAGATCGTTGAAGCGAGGACGCCGTTGTTCCTCAGCCGGAGTAAAAATTACATAAAAAACAGTCGTGTTCCGTCCATTCCGCGCTGTCCATTTTTTCGCTAACCTAAGAAACCGAATGTTAATATACTGACTTCAAAATATAACCTCGTAACGAGTAGATATAGAAGTTTTTTTTCGTCTAGTTTAGTTTAACCATTTCTGTGTGTTCTGAAGTATGACTTCAAAAGAGGCTTTTCATGCTGCCATCCCAAACTTTTGCCGAGAAACGAGGCTCGATACACTAGCCGCCGTCAACGTAGGAAAGTCGTAGCACCTAAAATACCCATCTCGGAATTTAAAGAGATTGGTAAAAGAAAAATGAGCGCGTGAGGGTTGCCAAATAAAAGATCGCCGATACCAAAAAGATCCAAACCCGAACGTAAAACGAGTGGTGAAACACGCTATGGGCCGTCGACAATGCTGACCGCGTGAAAGGGAAACTAAAGAAATGGCGAGAATTTTATTGCCGCATGCCCAATTTAAAATATAATATCAGCGGTAGAGAGGAAAAGAGACGGATAGAAATCTTCCTTTGTCGCTTGCGTAATCCAACTTTCCGCATGCCGACTGGATCGTCTGTAAAATCCGCAAAGTTCAAAAAACGTCTCGAAGCTTAGTCAACTCTCCCTTTGAAATACGATGTCTCGCCACGGACAGAGCGATGTTTCGTTGGCGACATTCGCCAAACATTAGATTGACGACGTTACAGGGGGGGGCACGGTGGCTGCTACAAAGGCGAGTATGGAGGTTGCGTATAATACCGCGCTTATAGCGTTCCCCTTTTTCCACACACGAAACTGACAAGGCTCCTGGCCTACTTCGTACATGGCGTAACCCCAGTATATTTCCGCCCTTTCTTTCGCAAAAAACTGAAATACCATCGCCGACGCAAATGCGTAAGATTCCCCGAGAACTACGACCGTTTTTTTTAATCAACCTATTCGTTCGAGGTTAAGTAAAGCTTCCCGCGCAAAATCTCTGTAAGGACTTAATCTAATAATTTTTCGTAACAACTCGTTGAATCTCCATATACTGTTGCTTCTCCCTTCAATCGTTCGCGATAGACCGGTCTTCTTAAAGCAAATACTACTTCACACAATCGACGTTTTGATCGAGCAACTCGAAATGCAAAACGTAAAATTTAAGGCTTTGCCACCGAACAAAATGTACAACCCCGGTGTACTTACTTTTTTTTTTTATTCCGTTTATTGCTCCTTATAAAATTTAAAAATGACTCTTATATAACCCGCGTTGTGCATCAACCGCGCGATTGAGTTTATCAGAACGATTTATATACGCCAAATGTATTAAATGCTTATTTTTAGATTAAATATCAAATTAAAGTCCCGTTCAAACGTTTTTCAACGAATCCCTATTTCGCCACGCTCGATTTTTTCAACGCCGGATGATCCATTAACGAGGAAAGATCGTACTCGGACACCATCCATCTACCAATGATTTACGAAGTAGGGTTCGGTTTGGCATCCGCAATCTCTTAGATGTACGTGGTATTTTTGCAGTCTAGATTTCATCTCGCGAAGCGTAGAAGCGTAAATAGGTACCCAAGGATTACACGCGGGTAATTCGCAAGTAAAGAGCGGGTGGCCGCATGGAAAGTATTCCATCGTCACGATATATCGAGAGAGTATTTTGTCGCTTCGTAGAACTCTTTCGTCGAGCGGGACTTTAGTAGAATTAGCCATCTTCGAAGTTCTTCTTCTATAATTAGTCAACTTTAAAAGCGGTTTCTTTTTATATGGCGTAAGTAACAGGATCGTCCGAAATATGTTTACGATTCCCGGAACCGAGATTTGGAAGCAGCTGTCGAGTAACGGGCAAGGCCCTTGGAGAGACGCGTGCGAGGAGTACGAACGATCGGTACATGAGTCTTCCGAGCTGGTAAGCCGTATGCAAACGGTTGTTTGTTCACGAGACGTTTTACTGGCTGAATTTACCGTCTCTTTAAATTCTCAAAGATCTCGATTCGTCGACGATGCTTGCAACACCCGAGATTATATTTGTCGTCGTAAAGGCCTTCGTCTGGAACCGTTCCAGCGAGAAATTTTCAACGCGGTCATTGCTAGTCGCTTAGATCGCGTTTACGGGGCAAACGTTCACAAATATCGCGTCGAGGGTCTCGCTCGGCTAGGCGTTATTAGCGACGTCGATTATGCTCGTTTCACGAGAAACGACGTAAATCACGAGTTATCTCGTCGACTAACTGCCCGATGCGAGGAATATTCCCGTAAATACATCGTAGTAAAGGCACCTCGAAGAAGTGGAAAAAATGTAGCCGCTCAAATTGCCGTCGCCACGCTTCTAATTCACGAACCAAACGTTGTAGCGGTAAACTGGGCTCAAAATATCCGATGCGCCGAACTTAACTGCGAGCAGATCAGCGACATTTTGCAAATTTGTCGAGACACGTACCGCGGCTTGGAGTTTCAGTCTGCTAAAGATAGTGTGACGGTTTATCCGAAAGCGGGTTCGCGATCGACGCTGCGGATTAAGCCTAATACGGCCGATGTAAGTATTTACTCGCTGACGTTTTCGTATTTAAATCGGGGTAAAAGAGGGGATGAGTCTAAAACGATGGGTTCCTGGCACTGCTATAACGCGGCTCTGTCGTACCTTTTTCATCGCAGGGGAATGTCGGGCGATGCGTTTTGTAAATTAACTAAATTTATGGCGACGTGTTTGGGAGACAAAAACGTCAATGTTCGTAGTCTATGTGCATGCGTAGGACGTATGTCGCCGGACGAATTTCAAAGCGTCGTCTCTGCCCTGCGTAGCGTCGATGAAGGGATGGGAGCGTACAACGAAAAGGGCCTCTTTATGAAATGGGTCGCCGCTGGCAATGAAATACGATTGAAACTTTACGCGATCGATTTCTTTTACAACGCCGTAAAAAGACCATGCAACCGACGAATAAAAGGTTACCTGATCGATATTGAACGCGTCATGCGCAAGTTACCCGCGCGATTAAGCGCGCCGAATTTGAGCCAACGCTCGTCTAAAGTCCACTTGGAAATCTTTGGTTCCAAGCCCGAAAAACGTTTAAAATATAGGAGGGTTTTGAAGGAAACATCCCTTCACTTTTATCCAAAACTACGACGAAAAACATCGACCCATTGGTCAAGTTGACTATGGACGTTATCGCCCAGCCTGGCCTTTTAATTTGATGTTGGTAGTTCCGAGTCAGTTGCCTTTGTTTCGACGCTATGTAGTTTGCAATCTCAAGTTCGACGTTTCGACGCCAAAGCACTGCGACGAACGCTGAAACGTCTTTCACCGAGAGATATGGAAGAGTTGAAAACCGTTCGCGATTCACGCGAGATGTCAACAGACAATTATCAGCTTCGACGATCCAAGACCTCGGAAATGTTTCGACGCGAAAATCGATTACTAGGATTATGAATCTACCAGTGTTTGCGTATGTCAATGCTTCTGTGTTGACTTACGTAGATCTTAAGAATCGACCACGGTTAAAGGCGTATATTCGACGACGAAACGCTCCAATACCGTTGCGGTAACTGTCATTCTGAAAGGTTTTTAAATTTCCTCTCGTAGATCCTAGAATCAACTGTTTCTACCGTATTTCTCAACCCGATTTACCGACCGTTGGTGTTTGTAAAGGGAGTAAATCGTGTTTCAACCTAGCGGCATGGCCTCGCGCCATTTGTGGTTCGTGCGTCAAGGAGAGCAAATTGCTCAATTAAATTCGCTCCGCATTTGAGTTAAAGCGCCGTCAACAATCGCGCAACGAGGAGTAGGAGCTGCTAAAAGCGACTCAATTGTCGCGTCCTCTCGAACTTTTTCGCACAGAGCGACAATATCGTCGTCATCGTCCGTCTCAGATTCGTCTACGTCTTTTAAACCGTCTTTTACCAAATCGCGAACGTGATCATTTTCGGCTCGATAACGTTCCAGTTTTAGGGCCCTTTTTCGAGTATTTGCAACCTTAGACGTTATTGCGGATGCTTTCGAGATATCGTACGATAACTCGAATTCACGGTGCAAGAGTCGATCTACGGAGGCATTTTGCGATCTCAACTCGCTCTGTCTCACGACGTCACGTACTTTGTCGATTTTTCTTAGCTGGTGAACGTTAGCTTTTGCGTCAGCGGCGATTGCCAGAGCCGTTGTTTGAGAGAGATAATCGTCCCGCGCTGACAGCGTTTTCAGTTTTTGAAAAGCCTCCTCCGCAGAATCCTGACATCGTTTTCTCATGAACGCAAGATCGCGAGAAATTTGAACTCGTTGCATTTCGGATTTAAGTTCTCGTTTTTTAAGTTTCTTGGCACGACTGGAAAACATATTGACTTTTTTTTTATTCCAAAACTCAAAATGTGGACAGCTCACGAATGCGTTACGTTTATCGTAATACTGGCGTTTGCAATAATATCAACGATACACGTTTGGACATTATAATTTACACGGTTCTCTCGCCACCTCGTACGGAGAACAACGCTACGAGTATCGTGATGAACTTTTTATTCACTATCAACTTCTGGTCGTTGCGTTCGTCAACTCTGGTAAATTTGCCATCAGCTGTACAATTAGCGATTACTTTCCGCTAAAGCGACAAATTTGTTCGTGTTTTGTACGGTAACCATGTTCCGCTTATCGTGCGAGTTACTGTACGATGCCCGTATAAAGAGCGTCGGTGAAACCTCTCTAATAGCGCGCGTTGCTCTTCACGCGGGAGCAACTATGGGCGAATCGATTCAAGCCATGCATATGTTAAGTCATCGAGCTCGAGACCAATCGATCAAATTTAACAACCTTTTCGTTGCCTCGTTTGGATGGGAAATGTTTTCCAACCAGTAGAGAGTCAAAGCTAACGTATCCTCTATCCCAAATCGTCGTTCTTCTCCGCCGCGACGCGTACCCCAAAACGGTAAATTCGCCCGACCATGGCACAATACGATAACGTCGTAATTTTGCGACAGTTGCGGCGTTACACGAAGCGGAAAAGAAACTCCAAGTGCGTAACTTACAGCGGAGAAGTAGAGCATCGCTCGGTGAAGCAGACGTAGCGAAGACGCGTTGTCGACATCGAAAGGTCTCACCATGTCACAAGGATGCGTTTCCTTCAATCCGTTCATCCATCGTTGAATGTCGAGGTCTCGCATTTCGTCGGTTGCCATGGCGCGTTGTAAATGCGCCACGCCGGTATCTGTGCCCATAACCATTCTTGCGAATCTCTTAATGGCTTCCTCTTTTAAATTCACCATATCGACGTATTGCAGGGAATTTTCGAGGGATCCCAAAAAGTTTTCTAAGACGGGTAAGCTGTAGTTCACCGTGGATTGACGAGCAAAATGTTCGCTCATTTCTTCCGCGCCAGACACCAAACTATCTAGACGACCGAAATCTCGAAAGCACGAAATATTTAATAATTTGGGCGCGGCAATTTCGCGTAGGGTATCCGTCAGTCTTTCTTTTTCAAACTGTATTTCTTTCATTACCATCCGACGAGTTTTTTTCCTTCGATTAAATTTTCGACGTTCTAAGACCCAATCGATTCTTTCCAGAGAATCCATCGAACATCGTTCGTCGTCATCTCCTTCGTTTTCAACGTCGGTATCCGCTATACTCTCCGACTCCGCGCCTCTTGAGTAAATCAAATGACCGCAAGACGGTGGCTCATCCTGCACCTCGTGTTCACCGTTGAAAAGACCACCAGGAGAGAATCGACAAGTCCAGCAACGATAGTGACGGTCGTAGACACCGACAGGTAGCGCCGGTAGGGTGCCGAGACGAATTAAAACGTTCAAAAGTTTCTCTCGTAACTCTTTCAAATTAGGTAACGTCATATCTATCCACTTGTAGGTTAAAGTAGAAGATAGGGACCTGTTAAAATTGGCTAAATTAAATAATTTCGTTTCCGATAAGTTATCCGGCGGAGTTAATTCCTTTCGGGCGTAACGAAACAAAAACGCCGATTGAATTTTACAGCGCCATAACACGCCGTACAACGATTGGTTCGGCTCGGTGGTACGGAGTAAATGGTCGATTCTGTTTTCCAACTCGTTAAGATAACGCAGAGTTGTCAAGAGAGGGGGGTGAGCAAAGGTATCGCGCCACACGATCCAAGCCCACAATCTACGAGTTTGATCGTCGAATAAACGACAAATATCTCCGACACCGCGGTCATGCGTCATCATTTAAAATAAATTTTGAGCGTACTGACGCCGTTCATCTTCGTTTTCGGAAGTCGCAGCGAGCAACATTAAGCTATATTCGATCATACGCAGAAAGTTGTCGCCGCTTATTTTTGGATTTTTCCGAGGATCGTGAATCAAATCAGCGCGATCACACGTAGAGCGTTGTATGGATGGATCGGGAATTCCATCGCAACACTCTTTTGGCAGCTCTAGCGACATCGTCTAGAGTTGTATACGATTCGACAACAATGACGTATCGCGCTGATGAATTTTGCGATTGATTTCGAGTTGACTCGATCGACTCGTCTAAGAAACAAACCGGAATTTGTGAGCCCACGCAGTCTAAGAGGTGAACGCCGTAAATGCAACCTAGAAAGTAGATCAATTTAAATAAAGACACCGTATTTTTACCTACAGGTGCGGGTGTGACGACGGGGTATAGCGAGCACTCTCGGTTCCAACTCACCGAGCTCGCTCGCTCCCTGTAGCCGTAGGGATCGTCTTTTTTCGTTAACAACGCTCGAGTTTCTTCCATGATATCGAAAAATGCGCGTATATCCGAGGGTGAACGCTTTAAAAAGTTTGTGTCCGTTACCCTAGGCTCGAGGCATCGTAAATTTTTAAACGTCAACCTCGGTGTGCGAACTAACACCGATACGTAAGAGACGTCTCCGGCACTGACGAACCTGGCCTCGTTAAAGCGATTATTCGTGATTGGAATATTTTCCAAAAAATGTCCCCGCTGGATTTCATCCATATTTCTTGAATGCGATTGATTACTCCTTTTCAACCGATCAACTTCGTTCTCTAGCGATCGACAAGCGCGCCTAGAAGACGCCAATTGATTCCGAAATGTTTCCCCGGTCGCCTTGAAAGACGATATTTCATTTCGCATAGTCTCGATTTTTTCGTCTTTTATTTTTAATTCTTTCTTAACGCGTTTCAACGATTCTCGCGTCGAGGAAGCCACTAATTCCGCTTCTGCTCGTCGTTTCCTCTCATCGACCATTTCTTTCTTTGAAAAGCGAGATTCGTCTAGCTTTTCGGCCGCTCGAAGTTGCTTCTCTAAAATCGGTTAGTCGGTCAGCGACCGTTTTCAAATTAGTCGATGTCGTTTTGCACTCCAGCGTAATTTCGTCTCTTTCTTTTTGCAGCTGCCGATTTCCTTCCACCGTTTTATCCCGTTCGCTTTTACACTTTGCTAGTCGATCTTTCAGCGAGTCAATTTCCTCCTCTAGTTCTGCGCGTTGGTGGCTTCTTTTTTTTATTTCCGTTTCTTTTTCTCGTACATTTTTACGTAATTCTTCCCTCAAGCCGTTCAATAATTCAAGTTGTTCTTTGCTCACTTCACGACTCGCTTTCGAACATCGTTGTCGCTCATCGATCAAGGATTGACTGGTTTGAAGCAATTCCTCGCTTACTTTATCGTATTGCGTCGATATTTCGCGGTATGCTTTTTGGTGCTCCTCGTTTACTCGCAACAATTCATTCTGAGCCGTTTTGGCCTTGGTGTCGAATGAATCGCGTTGTAAGGTTATTTCGGTTAATTTAGCCCGATTAGCGCGAAGTTCTTCGCCGAGTTTTTCCTTCGATGCTATCGATTCGTTTAATCGCGTTCTACGTTCCGCCGTTGCGTGAGTGTCGCGGAATTTTATATCTAAGGCTGTGCAGGCGTTTCTGGACTGTTCGAGCATTTCCACCGTCGAAGCTAAGCGCTGTTGTAACTCTTTGATTTCGTTCCTATATTTGGCCTCGGTGTCGCCGTTGGAAGCCTTTTGCCTCTCTAATTCCGCAGAAATGCCTCTAAATGCCAATTGTTCAGCCTCTACCTTCCGCTGAATTTCGTTCAATTTCAAAATCAAAATTTGTCGTTCCCTGGTTTCCGAAGCCACTTGTTTTGAGAGAACGTTTCACTCTTTTTTCCAACTCGCCAAACGCGTCGAGCCTTTTTTCTAGTAAATTCAATCGTTGCTGCATATCATCGCGTTGTCGCTCAACGGATTCCCTCGCACTTGTCATTAGCGCACATTCGGATCGAATCGCTTCGTATTGCTTCGTTCGCGTTTCCAGTTGACCTTTATTTTCGTTCAACTCGCATCCAACTTTCGCTAGTTCCGCACGAAGATTTTTCGCCGATTCGTCGGTTCGCCGCTTTTCATCTCGCTCGTTTTGCGCTTCCAGTCGAGCCGCGACGAGTTCCTCTCGAATGCGAGCGAAATTACTCTCACTTTCGCGTTCTTTTTGAACTTGATTCTCGCGGTGGGACTCTAGTTCGGAAGTAACTCGAGATAGTTGTAGTTCGTATTCGAGGCGTTGACTTTCCACTAAAGATCGCAACGAGTCACGTTCTTTTTCTAAACGGGCGCGTTCCTCGTTTGACTTTCGTTTTTCAGATTCGATATCCTCTCTTAAGCGTTTCCCGTCTTCATTCGCGTTATCATAATCGGGAACATCGATAGTTTCGTTTCTCGTCGTTGTTTCAACTACCCTATCCGATTCATTCGCGCTTATGTTAGCCGGTGACTCTTTTTCGTCCTTCGAGAGTGCGTTAGCCCGCGTCTCTCTTATCGGACGTATTCGCGGCTCTCTTTGATACACTTTCATCGTTAGTGGGTACGGCATCATCGGTTAAATCGGATTCACTCGCGGGAAGTTCGTCCCCCAACGGATTTTGCGCAGATTCCCCCGGAGGTGGGAGAATTGGTTCGTCCAATGTAGCGGGGTTAACTAACGCGATTTCGTCGCATCTTCCCGGAACCGTGACGGAAAAACCGCTGAAAAGAGAATCGGAGTTCCTCCGCAATTCTCCCTCGGCGAGCGTGTGGGTTGTTTCTGTAATCAAGCTAATTTCCGTAATAATATCGTCGCTCTTTTCACTCAGCCTTAAGATTTCAGATTCTTCGCGACCGAGATTATATCGCGCTTTTCTATCCACTGGTATCACGACGGTTTCCGATTCGACAGATCCTTTAGAAGTTGGGGAGCTTTTGAATTTCTTGCAGAGCGCGGAGTAAACGAGACAGGCTACATTGGTCTCGGTGTGCCCAAACACTACCGCGTCGTCGCTCGAGTCGAAGGTTACTGGCGATGACTGAACATCTCGTTCGAAATGGGAATACACGGGGTCAAAAAGAAAAGCGCGGTCTTCTCGTATCGCGTGCACCTTATTCTTCTTCAAAAATCGAAACAGACTCGAAAACAACTCGTCAAAGTTAGTGTGAAACGATCGATTTTTCACCGACTGGAACACGAAGCTGATGGATTCTAACGCTCGACGAGCATCGTTGTAATCTATAACATTGGCCGAAGAGCCGACTGTGTTGTTGTGGTTGGCGTATATCTTTACGAAATATTCGTTCTCGTCGAACATTTTAAATTCCTGACCACATACCCTGTCGAAACGACGTGGATTATCGCTTAAAAGTTCGAGCATGTGCTCGTAGTCGCAAAAAAAAGAGTCCCAAAGGAAGGGTCTCTTCGCCAACGTTTCGCGTACTTCCCGCGAACTTATTATCGTTAAGAGTCTTTGAAGAAACGTCACGTGCAAAATAGCGTGCAAGGCGGGAATCTTTTCGCGAATACCGAAGGAATATTTCACGAGAGACAAAAGGGTTCCCAATTCATACGTTTTCAGCGTGGGTAAAATTTCTTCTTGTATTCGATTAATGTCGGGAAACGCGACGTTATCTTTCTGTAAGCGTTCTCGAATGGCCGGAAAATGCTCGTGGTAATGATACGCCGTTAGTTTTCCCCCGTCCGTATTTGGACTCAAAACGAAACTGTTGTCAGACCACGCATTTGTTCGCGTACCGGGTAATGCCGTCATCTTGTCTCCGCCGACAATGCGTCTCCATTTAATCGTTTTATATTCTTTGTTTTCGTAGACGAGAGACACGGCGTTATCGGATCCATTTCGCAGGATACAGCTACCTCCGAGGAAAATCGCATACGCCAAATCTAGTAAAGAGTTTGGAAGGAAGCCATTCGGAGAACGAAACTGGTACTTCAAATAAATTTCCAAAAAGGCGCGATAACCTTCAAACAATGTCGTATCATCCGTCGTCCTCGATTTTCCGGGGTGATAGGAAATGAAATTTTTCACGAAATCCCTAGTAAATCCTCGCACTCGTAGTCGTTGACCGTCGATATGTACCCGGTAACCGTTGCTGAAAGCCGTCGACAGAACTCTACCGACTTGCTCGGGAAAATGTGAGCATTCATCCAGTTCGCGATCGAGTTTATTATCGCGTCGTCGATGTTTCGTAGAGTTCTCAGTCGTAGAATCAACGTTTGAACTGGAACGTTTTCTCGGTCGTGAACCGGACGAAATCAGAGCCTCGACGTTATCCATTTTGTCTTATCGTTGGAATCTGCTTTGACGTTAGTATTAACCCTGACGTAACCCTTATTACCGAGGTAATTGATCGCAGCATGTGGAAAAGGAGACATCTCGCGTTAACTTCGAGGCAGTGTATGAACAGGCGACGACAGATCGACAAAAGGCTTCAAAATTATTCAACATCGCGCGAAAATTCTCAGCATGACATACCCGTTCTTTTAGCCCAAATACGGTCACGGAGGACGTTGCGTCGTTAATAGGACGCGGTGTCGCATTAAAACTCGAAAAACGAAAAAGAAAATATACGAAAAGTATTCAGCCGAGAATTTTTCTATGATTAGAGTTAGCGGGGTTGACAACGACTGCTTTTACAGAGCGTGTTCGTTATTCTTAAAATCGAGAAACGCTGCAACGATATAGCGGCGAACCCAGCGTCGCCGATGACCGTTTGAACAACGAATCCAAACTGTTGAGAAAGGAAATGCGAGATTTGCAGTCGCAAATATAAAAAAAATTGAACTCTTAGTCGGTGAAAACCCGAGTAGTTGGACAAATTTCTTTCTGACGACAGGATGCGGGAACATTGCCGAGGCGGCTGAAAGAATTCATACCCCGCAAACAGCGGCTGATCTGTTTTGAAATCATGTATTCGCTAACATGACGAACGTCAATGTCAATATCTATAACGATAAAGGACTCGGTCAAATAGCGTTTTATGAGCGTATTGAGCCGACGTTTTCTGAGCTTGACCAATCGAAAAGAACCGACATTTATTTATATTACTACATGGATTCGGGAACAGACACTAACAGTCACTACAATCTCTTACTCTTAAAATAAGGGAGCGCTACTCTTTTAATTTAAACTTCGCTTATGATAAATAAAATAACGATATTTACCAAAACCATCGTCAACTCGATATGCGATTGTAATATCTTTAAGGTTTAAAACAACAAGATCGATTAGCCCTTCTAATTTTGACCCGGCATTGTCGTTCGTTAAATGCTCGTTGAAGCAGTTGTGAACAGGTTGTTATACGTCTCGTTTCAACGCCAAATATGTTTTTCAAACCTCTGTCCGATGGCATCGGTCCCAAATCTAGAAACTGCCGCGGATCTAAAAGTATTCCGCTATCGGTTCCGTAACCATTGAGAACGCTACGCAAAACGTACACGCACGTTTCGGATGCGTTTACGCACAAAAAGTCGACGTCCTTCGGTCGGGTGATTGAGAACAATGCCGCTCGTATTATTGCCTTGCATATCCTCTCCAATTGCAAAATTCTGGACAAAGAATGGGACGAGAGTGAAGGTATTGCCTGCTTTCGGCCATGGCATTCGTTAGTTCGATGGGTATGGCGCCTAATCTATCCACGCGTTGCGAAACACGCTCAAAAACTTCCACGTAAAAAACCACCGCATTTTCAGCTTGTTCGTTATAGCGACGGCGCAATCTGGTGTCAAATAACGCGCGTAGAACCCGTCCAAGACTCTGCCAAAGGCGAGCAAATTGCGCATCTCTGTTTTGTTGTTTGATAGTTAACGGTCGGCGGGACTGCGAAGGTATGAAATTGTGCTTCATGTATAATCGCATAAAACTAGTCCCGACAGGCGACATACTTCTTGGTAGGCCACCCGGCCTACGACGCATGCCTCTTTGCCGGTGCGTAAACCGCGACAAGCGTGAACCTTTAAGGAGAGAAGGCATACCATAAATATGCCATCTTTGAAGGCGTCGTTTAAAGGACACGAGCCGTCACATCACGTGATATCGTCGCGAAAATGCATAAACATTCCACGGTCTCGTAGCGTCTTTTCTAAAGCTAACGTTTTTAAATCATCGATCCCGTTCATGTTTTCTCTCTCGTTCGTCAGGCCTCGCGTGGAACTGGTTGCCATTTTGGATGGATGGACGAATATCCGTGGATAAGACCGTAGCGATGACAGCGACGCTTCCTATCTTCACGCCAAAAACAGTATCCGTGCTCTTTACCGCCTCAATGACAGTCTCCGATCATTGGTCCGATAAATTTTCTCGTCTGTCACATCGCGGAAAACCTCTGGTGAAAACCATCGTTCAAAGCTACCTGTGCAGAAACTGCGCTCAATCCGGCGTCAGAACAGCTTGCATGCACCGAAAGCATTTACTGCCCGATCACATCGACGGTAGTGAAAGAAGTGCCATCAATCAAATGATGAATCTGATATCTAACGGATCGTACGAATTAGAGGTATTAGGCATTGCCGACTTCTTGCAAATAACGAATCTACGAACGAACGTCTTTTCGGCGAAAAAATACTCGAACGTCTCTTCAAAGACCGACTTACGTTAGTTTCCAACTCCACCGTGGAGCATCGTACGTCATCGTTATTCTACGTTCTCGATCCAACTCCTTCCGACGTATCTGGAATTGGTCTGGTTGGTGGCGTTATTTTGGATGGCGAAACACGCCTCGTGAGTATTGGAATCGTGCATTTGTCCTTTAGTCTTTTTCTATATCTCAACGCCCTCGTTTTAAACCGGGTAGTAGTTAGAAGGGGCTCAAACGCGTGAAGGTATTTTCCGAAAAAAAACATTAAAAAAAAAAACGCGTTTCTTACGCGACTCACGGATGTTAAAAACCGGGGGGTTAAAGGACGTAGAGAGGCTGATCAAAGTCGTTGCTTAAAAGACAAATAACCTCTCTCTCTACGTAATCGAGAATCCACCATTTTGGCTCGGGTAATAACGATATATATTCTTTACGAACATCGGTCAGAAAGCAGATTCGAAACATTTCCAGGGCGCAACAAATTTGGACGTACAAACCAGCGTCATCCGTTTGAAGTTGATCTAGAAGCAAACGTAATCGGTAACCTATAGAATTCTGAAGTCGTTTACGTACAATGGTTTCGGGGGTCCATTGGCGAGAGAGTGCGCTTGCCTTTTCTCTACCGAAACAACGACTGGCGAATGCTCGCGGGTTTAGTTTACAACGCGCTTGTTCGCTCGCGTAAAAATCCTCATCAATTTCTTTTTTCCACTCGAAAAACCTATCCGAGAGTTTTTAAGCGTTTCCACGTTGTACATGGTGGGATGAAAAATCTCACGAACGGACGAAATAGATAACATTGCGTATTTCTTTTCAATTACCCAGGTTTTAGCTTTAGACTACGTGACGGCCGACCCGGAACGTTTGGAAACTTTGCTACAAGTGCACGCAGATGTCATTATCGCGTCCATATTAGACGTTATCGAGAGATACCCGTTTCTAAGAAAATTCCAGGTGCACGTGTACATTGAACGAAATACGTCGTTAGCTCACGCGGCCTATATCGCCAACGTCCTGAAACGACACTTTTTCCAGACGAGTATTGACGTGGTGGTACAAAAAGAATGTTCGAAAGACGGTCGCGAGCGAATCGGCATATGGACGCGCCAAAAATGCAATCTCTTGCATTCGGCCCAACTGTTACTTGACACGGACAGGGTATTATTGGCCGAAAATGTGGTTTGCGTAAACGAAACTAGATACGACGATATTGTCAAACGTGAAAAAGAAATACGCGAAGTACTTCGTCGGCAATTGGCAGACTATAGACGAACGGCCTAAGGTGGATGGAAAGATGACGTATTCTGGAAAGACGCGAAATAATAATGACGATTTGGCCACGGCTTTTATTCTTTGGCTCGCGTGGAGTTGCTATTCCATGGAAGAGGAAATGTTTTAATCCACCAATTTCTCTCCGTTTAAATAGCGTAATAATAACGCTACGTCGACAGTTGGTAATGTAGCGCTTTGCGGAGAGATCAAAATTTTCGGCGATCGTCGCAGTTCGAAGACAAGATTACCGACGGTTTTTTCTAAAACCGACAAATCAACGTTAACATCGGCGAATTGACAAAAGTCGACGAAAGTGCGTAGCTCATCTTCTAATTTTAATTCGAGCTCACCAATCGCCCATGAACAACGTTCGAAGTTATTCAAATGACAAACGTGGCCTTCCTGATTACCTTCCATATCGTCACAGCCCTCGCACCGTTTTAAAGACTCGTCGAAAAAGCTTTTTGCTCGATCGACTATAAAAAAACGCAAAAGGTTTCTCCATCGACAGTTTTCGGCTATATTCATTTTTATTCCTTAGCGCTAAATAAAACTTACTGCTTTACTAACGAAACGTTTTATTTATAAATTTAATCGTAACGGAACAAGAATTAAATTACTTACACTATATTTATACGAGTCTTACAAATAAACGTTCTTTATTTAACTCCCCGCGTTATTAATAGACTAAAGTCGCGAATGGTCACCCATTTCGCCAAATGGCGTTCTTTGTCCGAACCGGCTAAAATTACTTTACGGGTATTGCTCTATGGAATTTCACGTACGGTAATGACGCGTTTCACGGGAGGACTTCGGTCTAAAGACGGCGAATCGAGAGCCGGTCGCTTATGACTCGTCTCCAAAAAGGCTCGTTCAAAGTCACCGTCGTGATCTTCGACGTCGTGATTCCTCGCCAGATTGGAAAGGACGAGCTTACGCAGACGGTCATCTTTAGTGACTGGAACATCTTCTTTGTCGATAGCTTCGAACATGTTTCGCGTGTACACCCGCACGCCGTATTTAATGTCGAGCGAATGGAAAACGGAAAATGGCCTCTTCACGCTGTCGCGAAAGCTGTCGCTCGTAATCTTGAAGCAGGCAAAATCTCCAGATCCAACCGTTTGTCTGTGTTCTTCGGGCAAGGGCATGTCCGACAAATACTTGTCTGGCTTAACCGCCAAAAACCGATAGATCCGATTTTTCAAGGCGCTAGGATTATTCTTGAGTGTTTCGATAGTAGACTGTGCCAGAGGTCCGGACGATTGGTGGTCATCGTATTTCTTATCCCCATCCCACGCGATTGTTACCGGCGTTGAAAATTTCGTCCAGTAAGACTCCGTCGTTTTTGATCGTCGTATTTTAGGCTGTAGGGTTACCGCGCCTTCAACGTCATAGTCGTGGCGTTGATCGAAGTAAGACGTAAAAACGGTGACAAATTTATGGCGATCCAAACCCCCGTCAGCGTTTCTGCACTGCTCAAAAAAGGGATGTCCTTGTTCACGCACAAAAGCGTACCACATATACAGGACGTCGAAGAAAATTATGACGAGGAATGTCTTAATAGCGCGTAACTTCGCTCCCCAAGTTGGTCCTTGGTCGCTTACGGCTAACACGTAACCGGCCGTACTCAGAGTCACCGGAAATCTCGATTGACTATTGAGACCTTCTTCGAAATTTCCCAATTCGCTCAGATTCGCGAATTTTACCGGAATCCAGCCGCTATGAAAAAAATCTTTGACAACGCGTCCTTTCTCGTCGTTGGCCTTCTGAAATTCGTAGGTTCCGCGATATCGGGCCGTCTGCTCGGATTTTCCTCGTATCTTGTCCTGTTGCTTCTTCAGAATGACGCGCTTTACCTTCAAAACCTCGTACTTGTCGATTTCGGCTTTGGTCTCCATATTCTCAAAAATTTCAGAAGCATTTTCCGCCAATGTATACATCTCCGTCATAGGGCTTTCCGGTCGGAATATCGGCCTTAGAAACTGACGCACCGTTTTAGCGAAGAGGCCGGTCGTCACAAAAAATCGCAAAAAATCCTCCGGTTTGCCGTCAATGGGTATATCTTCGAGTTTGTTACCGCTTAAAAACA
Organism: Ophioderma brevispina; assembly: GCA_023653785.1. NCBI lineage: Eukaryota > Metazoa > Echinodermata > Ophiuroidea > Amphilepidida > Ophiodermatidae > Ophioderma > Ophioderma brevispina. The sequence goes on from JAMKCH010027533.1 coordinate 150,409, forward strand.
GGGTCTCATTATTCCCACTCTGGCAATCGGATTTCAGAATTTCCACGAGACGATCCCTCGATAAATCGCTGAAGACTAGGTAATCCAAGTAGCTTTCCTTCACCTCTTCCGCCTCGTCGTAACGGTAGTACGTTGCAAGCTTGGCCATTTCTGAAACTATAACTTTGGACGTACCTTGACGATCTATATATAGAGGATGTCGCTATACCGCTTCGTTCAATTCGTCGATGAAGAGCGAGCAAAATTACGCAATGTTGACAACAGCGAAGTGGTCGTCGTTACTAACGCACCGGGGCCACTCGCTTTCGTATTATACCGAGTAGCGATTTCGTCGAAATTAATCACCGAGATACATCTTCCCAAAACGGTAGGAAAGAACGATATCGCCGAAGCTTTAAAGACGTTTCGATTTTTCGACGTTAAAGTATCGACCTACCAAAAAGTCGTCAACTCTTTCGTCAAACGCTTAACATTCGTGCTAACGCAAAAGAAAGAGCTTAGTGAAGACCTCGTCGCTTACTTAATCGACTTAGCCAACAGAGTCCCGACAAACAACGACGACGAGAGGGAGGCCCTCGATATCGTAAACAAAGTGCTCGGACAATTGCGTCCGGCTATCTTGGCGAAACTACGCCACATATGCGCCGTAAGTCCAATTGAGAAACTGAGAATTCATCTACAAAGATGCGGGCACCGCGATAAAATCGACTGGAACCCAGATGCCGAATACTTTTCTCCGCCGTTTCCACTCAGTTCCGTATTGAAAGGCGACTTTCTGCCGCAAACAGACTCCCAGAAGGGAGCTCTGTGTTGCTGGAAAAAACTTCACTTCGGAGAAGCGATGTTAACCGGACGCGATCCGTCGACGTCCGATATCGCACGAGGGGTTATAGTTTACTGCGGTGTTACGAGCAGGCATGTTCGGATTTTGTTACAAAATGACCTGATAGACACGTTTTTTTCGAAAAGAGGAAAACTCTACGTGGGTACATTTGACGCTTGTAAAGTGTTGAAGCAATTTGCGGAGATATGGTATAAGTGGGATACGTTTCCATCGATAAATTGGGAAGTCTTTCTGAGAGAGAGAGCGGATCTAGTCGAATCTTGCCTCGTACTTTGCGCCAACGTCGTAAGTCGGGATAAAACGAGGAGAAAAATTCCAAAGTTATCGGCCGTTTACGGTTTCGACGAAGCGTTGGTGGCTCTGAAGAGATTACCCTGTCAAAAGCGATGCGTCATTCTTCATCAATTCGACGACTGGACTATCGGTACCTTTCGCCAGTGCGTAGGTCTTTTGACGGATTTGACCATCGGGGAAGTGTTTTCCACGACAACATCGGGAAAGGAGCGCTTCAAACTCGAAGGAAATATCGAATGTAGTTACGACGCGCGTATAAATGACGTGTTGACGCATTTCTAAAGACGATCATTCGGCAACAACGCCCGCACTTTTCGAACGGCGTCTTCAATTCGGTCCAGCTTTAAGGCGATCTTCTTTATCGTTTCTACGTCGAGCGATATAGCCTTCTCATCGCACCAATAGAAAACGAGCGAGGCGGATTTTACGACGGCGTAAATACGATCGGTAAATTGAAAGCGTCGTGAAGAATCGGTATCAAAGGATCGACTAATGCGAGGTAATTGCCTTTTGAAGTTAAAATACGCTTCTTCGTCTAAGAGTATGTAGCCTTTAGTCCTGTCGCTAATTTTAATAACCACCTCGTGTTCTATGCGCGGATACTGACCTCTCGATCTCGGTCGAATTAGAACGAAAATATCGTCTCGAATGCGAAACAACCCCATTGTTAACACGTGCTCGTAAAATGGCGCTTTTGATTTTATTCACTCTGAGTCGTTTTCTTCTCGGTACAAAGGCAACTCTGCTTACTAACGCGCCCGTGTTTTCCGATTTTTCGCCGGTGATTTATCTCGAAGCTTGCTTACGATACGCCGCTCCGCCGTGTCTTTACAATTCCTTGGACGGGGTTCCGTATATCGTTTGCGAGGAAAGAGGGGATTCAAATAACGTCGAAAGCGGTTGTCTTTTTGCGTATAACGATACTCGGCGAGTTGCCCCGAATCCTTCTTGCGCTTTGTTAGGTGGCTTTTGTGTCAGACTCGGTCAGAGCGCCGGAATATGCGCACCGGCAATTCGAATCGGCGAAGTGTTCTGGCCCGAAGCCCTACCAACTGGCATGAATTGTAATCGACGATGCAACGAGGACAGGGCGATATTTATAGATTGGGACGGATATGGGAAAGAAAAGGTATGCGCGTGTGTAGAGTCCTCGACGAAGGGCCACCTTGAACGCGGATCGATTTCCTCAATGTTACTACGAGCTAAATCTTCGAAATGTAACATTTTTCAATGGGATGAACGGTTTCTCGAACACGACTCTCATTTAACGCCGAAGTCTATCGTCGTAAATTTTTCACCCAGACCGAAACTGATACCTTTCCCACTCGATCGACAGTATGTGGACCCCACGCGCGTGCTTTTTTTGTACCCGTCCCACCTTCCGCCAGTTTTATATCCGTCGCACGTACTACCTTCTAGAATTTGCGCTCACGAAAATTATCGACTCTACGAACGACCGTTCGCTTTCGTTAAAACGACGTCATCCTCCGGAAGTTCGGACGGTGTAGTCGACTCTTGGGAGGCGATAGTTTTGCGAGGAGATTTTACAATTCGCGGTGGATATTTACGAATTCCGTTGGACGGTGTCTACGCTATTTGGGGGCAAGTGGAAGGTTGCGTAGAAGGATCCTTTTGGCGCGTAGTTCGTCGATCGAACGCAAAAACGGAAATTGCCGCGTTTGTTCGAGTTGATAGGCATCATCGAGAATTCGTGTTGATAGTCGGTGTCATCCGGTGTGATCGTGCCGATTCCATATCCTTCGTCGCTGACCAAAGGCTCGACGGGTCTGCCACCGTAACTCTCACCGTTGGCTTAATCGCTCAGGATCCCGAATATGTTAACTCGCCGTGAAGCGTTCGTGCTTCTGACGATCGTTTCAACGGCACGACCCTTTCTTCATCCCGCCATCATGGAATACGAAAGACCACTAGCGCGACTTTCAGCTTCTGATCAAAAGGCTCTAAAATCGATCGGCGATGTTTATTCTTTGCAATCGTGGAACCGACGTGAAATCCACGCCGGCATGCGCGTGAATGAACACGGCGAGGCTATCGTCCCTTTGTACGGCGATTACGTCGTATTCGCTCAGATTGAAGTAGGTAGTAACGATAAAAATAACAGCGGTATGTACTTGCTGCGAATTTCGGAATCCCGCGTTAACGATCTATTTTCGTCTTCATACGACAGCAACGTTACCGTAGCCTCGGCTTACGCAACGGGGTCATATAGTGGGTCGATTTATTGCGGCAACCTTATCGCTCTAAAAAAAGGAGACAGGTTGGCGTTACGCTTTGATAAAGCGATAAAACCCTTCTTCTCTTCGTCGATAAACGACCCTATCCAACTGCTCGTCTATCATGTGTATCCATCTTCGTATTGGTTGGAGTAAATTTGTCGCGGCAATTTTATTTTTTTTCGTCTACACACTCGTACATTCGTATTATCTGGTTGAAAAGAATGGCGTTTTTCACATTCGTCGAACGTTTTCACCGTCTTTCGACTACACGCTTTTCCTGTCGGAGAAAATTAATATCTTTAACGACACTTTCCTCGTTGATCGTCCTGTCGTTCAGGGCTTCAATGACGTCATAATTAACGCTGGTGGATACGTTAACCACGAGCCCGGCTATCTGAGGATCCCTCGAAGTGGGTGGTATTTCGTTTATTACCCACCCGACTGTGCTCTGAATATCAATAACGTAAGACGGAGCTCTCTTTCATCGTCTCACACTCTGATTTGGCTATGCGCCGGTGAAGTCATCGACGTCGATCTGCGCGTGGTGCCTAAATTGACGCGCCACTGGGGGGCTATTATGCTCGAAGGACCGGAAACGCCTCTCGTACAAATTGAGCGATGTTTTCGTCGCCCTTTTCCGATACCGAGCACGGACGTTTATCGAGCGCTCAATGTCTGTCGTTTCCGATACAAGCGCGAAGTAGGTTCTGCCGATTTTTGGACTCGAACCGGTTATCCCGTAGAATTCACAACGCCAAATTATCTATATTTACTCACGTGGTTTATTAAGCCAACGGTTTTTCAAACTTCCTATTTTGCCGAAATTGTGCACAGAGGAACGCGACGTGCGAATTTTCCGCTAAAAAACGTAATATCCTCTTATTACGAGTGTCCGCAAAACGACGACCCCGTAAGTTTAGTGCTAGTTAGCGTTACGAGAGATTACACCTTTGACTTTCTACGTCAATTCGTGGAATTTCGAAACGGCGGTATAACGTGGTATCCCTCTGCGAGAACCTACTTAAATCAGCTAAGCACCGACGTTCTAAATCGTACTTTGCACGCGAAAGAAATGTACGACCGTATTTTGGCGTGGGTCATGCATTTTCAGTGGGAAATGGCGCGACCATTCCATCTCCGAAACTAACCACGTATGTATATAAAGGCAAATTTATCAAGATGTCGGGTGTTTATGATGGAGAAGGACGCTCAAAGAGAAGATGTTCGCTGCGAAGAACAAAAGCAAACTGTCGAGTGTCCCGAATGTGTGCAGGAAAGGGAAGATCCATCTTTCGTCGTTCAAAATTTAATGGGACATACATGTTGCCAATGGTATTTTACCTATGAGAACGAAAACGAATAAAACACCGATACACATAATATACGTTTATCGTTATTTATTGCCTATTTTGAAAATGTAAATTTATCGTAATCTACTACATCGTACTTTACAGTCTTGACTTAACGGTGGCTAAACTCGATCGGGAGACGAGGTTGTCCGGGTACAAGGTGGTGCGCGTATTTCCATCCTTACGTCAAGTAAGTCGAGTCCAGTTTCATAGTTTTCCTGAAGACGTACTTGAAATAGCGGCTTGAATGAACGAGACCGGAGATGCCTTTCAGGCAGAGAGGAATATCGTCCTCGGAAAAGTCCCCATTCCTCACGTAAAAAACAGACTCGTCTAGATATTGCTGAGCCTTTTCGTAGGCGCCCTCGCAGCACTCGATGCACAGCTCGTCGTCCAAAAAATTAGCCGTCAGTAAGCATATCGTACGGCGACAGGTTCGTAGCGCCGTGAACATACACGTAACCTCTTGTACGAATAAAACGGATAGGTTATTTTCCCGGCAAGTTTCCACGACGCTGTTGTATAGAGGGCCGTTTCTATCCGACGGACTGAACACTAAGAGAATGTCATACAGTTCGTATTCACCGAGCATCTTCTCGCGAAGGTTTCCTCCTACGACCTAAATGTGCTTAAGGTAATCCGTTGGAGCCGCTGTCTATTTCTACGTCGCTAGGCAAGTCGATAGAATCGTGCGCCTTATACAGCCGTTGTAGTAATCTATCGTAATCGGACTTAATTCTCTCTCTATCCTTCCGCTCGGCCTTAAAGTCATCTACGCAAGTCTTTATTTGTTCGCGTAAAAAGGCTATTTCATCGTCGGTAGCTTTAAGTCTCGTCTCCTCGCCTCTCTCTAACTCGGCGATCCTCCGCGTTAATTGAGCGATTGTCGCTGTCGTTGCTGACGGCTCCGATTCGTCTCGTTCTTGGTTCTTTAGAGAAAATAGCTCGTCGGTAGTCTTCTCTTCTAACTTTTTACATACGTCCGTAAACACCTTCACGACCAAAGCGATTACCCTACCTTTTTCGTCTGGTTTCCTTTTATGCTCCGGACTTTCGCCGATCAGTTGAATGCGAAGATCCGATATTTCTCGTTTCAATTTCTCTACGTGTTCTTCCCTTTGCTTATCGTAGCGTTGCCAATGGGCGTTCATCTTAACGGTCTCTCTCAGGTCTTTGCTGAGTTTTTCGTTTTCCCGTTGAAGATGCTCAATACGTAATTCCATCTCCATCTCTCGAGTGGTATTCGTCATCGACTTTTTGTAGGCTCTCGGCGGAAAAAACGTGATCGTGCGCGTAACGTTGTTGCGTCGGTTTAGGAGGTGAGCGACTACCGGTTGCGACAACGCCGTTTTAAACTCGGTAACGTGACACACCGGTAAATTTTGACGAATAACTGTGGAACATAAATTTTCCTCACAAACTGACACTAGCGTACATGGAAGGCACGACTTAAAGCAATATTTCACGTTAAAGATATCGCTCGACGGGCAAAGAGATAGAATTACTTTCGTTGCACGCACGTTGCCGGTTGACGAGGATGTTTGTATCGCTTTACTCGCTAAAACTGCGTACCTTACGAGATTGCTCGACTCGCTACAGTTGAAATCGTTAACGTGTACAAAGAAATAATTTTCTTCGACGAAATCCGTCAAGTTATATAGAGCGCCGTCAACGGAACCTACGCCATACACCGTAATGCGTTGATTTGGCGATCTCGGCGTAATACACGCCAATACGGTGATTGACACGATAAGGGTAAATAAACAGGTTAAAGCTACTCTCGCGTCCAATTCTTTAATCGTTTTCTTTTCCATCGCTACGATGTTAAAAAGACCCACTCTCGCGTTCAACCCTCCTCATCCTATTTCGCGAGTAAATTGGGCGAATATTGTGTGTCTTAAAACTGGCGAAGAAAGTTGCCCGAATGACGCCAACGATATGTGGCTGGCCAAATTGAGCGATGTCGACGACCCTTTAACTCTGACCAAATGTTTGTCGCGATTAAAGGGGGACAATTGGCAAAAGTATTTTCGTCTGTCGGTGCACGGTAAAGCTTTCGTATGGACTTTCGACGGCGTAAGCGCACGCTCCAACAATCCTTACTTTGAACTGCTTTTTCGCGCTCTAAGACGCGCGTGCGTTGCTCTCAACGAGGGCGTTATGGAAGAAATTGAAACGGGGCAATTGGTCGCCTGCGTCAAAGACTCGCTGATGCGTTTGGACGGTGAGACGGGGACGATGGGCGAATACGAAATTCGATTTCAACGGGACATAAACGGAATTCCGCGTTTTCACAACCACGGCGCAAGATCCAACCAATCGTGGAGCGATCCTAATCTGTATATCGCTCTGTTTTCCCTTTTTGCCCTGAAACGAACACTCCGCGAAATTTCTCAAACATTCGACAAATTCGTAGAAAGAGCGAAAAAGGACGGCGACGCCGAAATGGATAAATTGTTTTTAGTCATCCGGGAGGCCTATTTAAAACTTAAACGGACGCTAATGAGAGAGAAACATAACAGCATTAACCCATTAAGCTGTAAAGCTCCATTTCTGTCTTTCGTCGCTAGTACGGAAAACTACTTGGAGGCTATTTTCACCGCGGCAAACGCTCTCATGATTGATGATTGTTCCGGCTATGAACACGCGGTTTCGAGGTATACGCAATATTATCAACCTTCGCTTTTAAAACTGCTGCAACGCAAAGGGTTCAATTTGTTGACAACGTCGTCCGTTGGCCAAATCCACGAAGCAGATAGGAATCTTCAGCAGCTCCTGTTTATCGTTTTCAAGACCGACGAGAAACACAACGAGACTGTATACGACAGCTGGAGAGCAGAACTTAAAACGGTTATAGCCAGTTATAGCAGATTAAAAGTAGATGCGGCGGTTGCTCCGAGATTAACTTTGCACGAGCCGACGGGTCCTGCGGGTTACAACCGGTTTGGAAACGAAAGTCATCGGCTCGAATTTCTAGAGCGGTTGCGTCTGTGTATAACGGCATGTCTCGCTCGACGGTAATGGCACTTTCCATTCCAGAAATAGTTTTGAAAATATTTAGTTATCTACCGGTGGCCGACAGAAGTCGATGCAGTCGGGTGAGCAAGTTATGGTATAGATGTCGCTGGCATTTCTCCTTCGCGAAAGACCAGATTCGTGTCGTTTTTAACAAATGCGTCGTGACCGACGAAGCGTTGTGGACGAGATTAGATCGAGGGGCTGTAACGACCGTATTAAAGATTGAGAGCGACTGTCGCAACGCCCTGAGTTCGTGGAGCTTGAGACGAGTGCTAAAGAAACGCGTATTCACTAACTTACGCAAAGTAACGCTCGCCAACGCTTCCTTCTCGAATCTACGATTACGTAGATTTCCACGCAGTTGGAGACTACGAGAGCTTAATTTAACGCAAAGTGAAATCACTACCAATACGCTAAATCGGCTACTAATGTCTACGCCTTTTTTACGCTGCCTCGACTTGACGGGTGCCTGTCGCTTTTCATCGTTGCAACTTTGTTTACCCAGGCATTTGACAACCCTGGTTTTGGACGACAACAGAACCGTTGGAAAATTACAAATCGTCGTCCTTTTAGCGTTTCATCCAAAGCTCAGAGGCATATCGGCCCTAAACACCTCAATAACTTCGAATCTACATTGGTCGATCGATTCCCTAATGATGAAACGCCGGTGTTTTCAACTAAGATGCGGTGAAGCGACTGCGTCGAGAACTCTGCTAATTAGTTACGACGAATATGGACACGTTTTCAAAAGAATTCGGCTGGATTCCACGCAGGATATGTTTCCTTAACCGTCGAATCTGTCAGAAGTAATGGACGCTATCATTAAATCGCATCAATTTGAAGATATAATCGTATAACTATTAAATACAATATGGCATTTTGAAGTTCGGTTAATCGCCATCGTTCCATAAGGCGAACTTAAAACTATGAAAGAAACCCAGTGGGAAGTTATTGACCGTAATTAACGGTGGCCGTAGATTTAACGAACTTACGAGCAATGTGAGGTATGTCGCGTACAGTAATGCGCAGTATAACTCGTCAGTGTACTATCGATAAATAAATGGCTTACATCCACTTTTGCACTTTAGAGAAAAAGAGGAAAAACTGATGCGGTGTCAGTAAGGTGTTATAATGATTGAATATTAAGTTTATGTTCTAGAACCAGTGTAAGACAATATAAAAAAGGTAAAATCGTTCAAATGCCGTCTTTATTTTTTCTTAATTATTAATTAACTTTAATTGAAAAAGTGCAAAACAACTATTTGACCCCCTTTTTTTAAAAAAAACCATTGATTCAATCTTTTGTTACTACATTATTCACCTTGACTAATGTTTTTAAAATAAAAAAGAACTAATTGAATATCTCATTTATTTTTTAAATTATGAACATTTAATTAAATGCCATTTTCTGTCATTTTTAAAGTTTTTCCGAAAGAGCAACTTTTGTTAATTAAAATTACTTTTTTCACACATAGTGACTTAAAAAGAGTTAATTCTGGTTTTAAAAGTTAAAGATCATTAAAGGCTACCATAAAACGTCAAAACGGGAAAACAAAAATATTTTTCTGAGATTTTATAGCCTTTTCTATAGATTTCCTAAAGGGAAAAATTGCAATATCTCAGGAAGGGAAGGAGGTATGAAAGTCAAACAAGCGCTAAAATGTGTATTTTTATTGGCTTTATAACGTTATACTCATAGGGTCTAGTAAGTCCCTTCGTTCTTTTTTGTGGCGTTATAACGCACCACATACGGAAATATTAAAGAGAAAAGGTAACCAGACACGGACTAAATTATTATATTAAGCATTTTTTTTATTTAAATCGCCTTCATCGTCAATATACATTTACGAATACAATAATCGCTGTGTATAAGAATTACTCGGCGGAACTTCCAACGTCGAGTCGGTAGAAACTGCCTCTTGAAAATTCGTGCGTTATCGTCAAATGGCAAGGATAAAATTTGACGACGCAAGATGGTTTCGGCATATCGCTTTGATCTAAACGACGCTTTCGATTTCTTTTGACCGGTGGGCCTTTACACGACTTCGTTAAACGACTTTTTTTGTACTCTCCAAAATCAACACCATCCACGCTTGAAAATTCTACGGGTTCTTCGTAATCTTCGTCGACGAACGTTTGGATCGTTTCACCACTGGCGTCTGACGAAATGCATTGAAGGGTGCCGTTTTGCATTCGAAATCTCACCATAGGTCCGTTTGGAGCATTGGTGAGGGTTTTAAACAAAGCGTTTCGCCGTATTTTGAACACAAAGCGAGTATCGCTGTCTTTGGGTACGTCGTATTCTTGATCAATCATTTCGATTAATCTTAGAGTATGTTCGCGGTTTTCATCCTCGACTTCGATGTGAAGTTTGCTCGGTGAATTCTCGGAATCAACGGTAATTGTGAGCGTCGTACCATCTTTTTCGCATTTTAGCGCCGAATGTAAGCTATCCGCATTTACGCCGAGACGTAATTCAGTATCGCATCGATATTTTTCGAATTCGTCGGCGTTTATAAACAAAGTTTTCACCCAGGCCAAATTAGCATCCGTATACTGTACGTGAATTCCGTCCGATTTCCATACCAGATTCAAATCGCACTCGACCTCCTTGATAGCGTTAATAGCCCAAGCTAACATAGATGGTCGATCGAAAACAGCCTCAAACATCTCGTTTTTACGAATATCGGGCGCTAACTGAGCGAAAAGCAAAAAAGAAACTCGTTTTATATAGCGCCTAAACGGCAATTTCCTCGGGCGCAAGCGGCGCGATAATCTTTGTTACGACGAAAGAGAAGAAAACGAAAAAACTATAAAAAAGACTATAAACGACGAGTACTTACGTATCGAGGAGATATTTATTTTTAAAATGGAAAAAGAATCTAATCAAGTTGTTCTAAAGACTCCTTACAAAAGCTACGGTCTAGATCGTAGCTTGGTGCGGAGATACTTTCCATACTATAGCGAAATAACGCGAGATCGCGAGGTTATCGAACTTCATCCAAGCGTCGACCCGGTCGCTTTCGACGCATTAATGAAATGCGCGATAGATGCCGAAAATCGTTTATTTATTCGAGGTAAAAGAATACACTCCGGTTTTCTGACCCACAAAAACATTCTCAAAGTGCTTCGCGTCGCTAATTGGCTCCTCGCAAAGTACGAATTAGATAGCTACTTCGCTTTGGAGGTGAACCGCCGTAAAGTGTTTTTTACTCAATCGACCAGCCAATTAAATTTATGCAAAGTCGAGAGTGAAGCTTTTGTAGAATGCGCCATTTTTTTGTGGAATACGCCCAATTTCGACGAACTCAAGATTTCCTTTCTGAATTTACTTATCTGGGTGTCTCAAAGGGCCGTAGAATCTGACTGGCTTCACGAACTTCCTATACCTTTGTTCGACGACTTGACAAAGCTGAACAGGAGGCGTTTCGGTCTCGAGGAAGACATCAATCGCTTGGTGCTTCGACGTTTCAGCGAACCGATTAGAGATGTACGCTTCGATTATTTCAGCTCTATCGTTTCACGCCTTCAATACGAAAGGGTCGATTTGAGGCGGTCCTTTGAACGACGACGTGAAATTGTACGAAAGTGGTCCGAAAACAAAGGGTTTCCAAAAGACGACGTTATTAGCTTAATCAGTTCCAGCGTGAAGCTTACGCTCGGTGATGATGAAGACACGCGGTTATTTCAAACCAGCGAAAGAATCGTCAACTCGGCTCTGAGGTTCATGACCGAAGCGCGTGTAGCTTCTACCGTCTATTGCGCCGATGTTGACAGTCCGGCAGATGCGAATCGTTTTCCTCGATCGCGTCTTTTGGAAGTAGATGGTGCATTAGTGGAATACAACGATTACCTCGGACTATATAGGTTTTTGTGCTTGCCCGCAAATGACGAGCAAAGACCGAAGCAAACGTATTACCGAGAACCGTCCCAAGTCCATCTCGTAACGATTGCTCCTAAACGTTTACGAGCTACGTTGTGGTCGGTGCAGCTCAAGGTGTTACAACGAGGCACTACCCATTACGCTTGGAGAAAAACGCGAGATTTGGAAAGAACTAGCGATGTATTGGTTCCGAAACAACACCCCGACGCTCCGCACATATTGCTCTTGCGAGATAAGTCCTTCCACTGGCGAGCCTTCTGCGATGACTGGAACGACGACGTCAAATTGGACGAACGATGGGCATTTACTTCGGCGGCTACCGTTCCCGTGGGAAGGGATGCCTTCGGCTTGTATCTCGTCGCTTTCGACCGCAGGACCGAGAAGACGTCCATCATCGAATACAAAATATTTAAAAAAAAGACGGTTCCGTTACTAGCGAAGAAAGTGTTCTACGAACGGATTTTGACTGCTCGTCGTTGACGACTGTCTTTTACGACGAAAGTCGAAAAGCCCCGCTTCTACTCTCCTCGCTTAGCCACGGCAAACGGATGCTCGTAGCGAGAATGACGCACAAAGGCCGATGGGAATTGTTTACGCGTACGTTGGAAATTGATAAAAACGATTTCAAGTTGACTAAAAATTTCGGCGGTGTTTTGCGTCGAAATCAACTGATCCTGTGGAACGTAGAAATTACGCCCAAGGCCGTCGGTCGTTATATCCGCGTGGATTTGCTAGAGAAAAACATTGCTTGTGTCGCGTGGAACGTTGCATCGCGCGAAGGCGATAAAAACAAACGCGGGTTCGATCCAGAAGTACTTCGAGTCTCTTGGAAGAAGAAAATACCCGCAATAGCGAGTGAACTACCACAGGGGCAAATATCCACAAATTTAATATACGATAAAGCCCTCATTCCTAGTACCCGCGAACATTTCTGGGTGCGTTCTACCGAAAAGGAAGTAGCTCTCGAAAGCTGGAGGGGCGATTACGTATTTCGTACGCAATCCTCCGACATCAAATAAGTTTCGTAGAACGTCTTCAGTTTTGGAAGAATGGCCGTACGCCACAAACACTCGTCAAAGCCGATGCGTTCGATGTGAATACTACCCGAGTACGGGTGATACACTACGAAATCGCAAAATTGGACCTCGCGAATTGCCATTTGACCCTGTACTTGGTAAAAGTAGTCGTGATTTTCCCTAAGGACAAGTTTGTCACGATCGTTTGTTTTCAAGTAAAACCTAGACTTCCTTTCACGCGCTACTTCTTCGATGGAATTAGCTTTGAAATCGTAGATTACTTTCACTTCCAAATTGCCGTTGCCGCTTTTGTCGTCGTATACGTCGCCGTCGACGCTGGCGCCCAACCAGCCGTATCCTTGCCAAGTCGGGACCCAGAGTCCTTTGGGCGAGACAGTCACGTTTTCTCCTTGTTCGGATTTTGTCGAAACGTACTTTGCGATAGCTTCGGCTTCGTAGGTTTTTCCGTACTCGGTGGCTTTCGAGTAAAAGGTCTTCCCAAACATGATATCACGCGCCATTCGCTGGGCAGCGGACTTTTTTTTGTGTTTCGCTATTTTACCGAAATTCGAAGCCGTTATCCTTCCTCTACGATAACGAAACCAATCGATAGAATCTCGCTGTTTTCGCGAGTTTTGTTCGATGCTGATCTGTTCTTCCTTCGTTACAGTTTTGAACGAAGCCATTTACGACTGGAGGAGTCGTGAAACCGTATCGCAAATTTCTTCCAGGGATCGGGTACCGTCAATTGTCACGATTGGTACACCCCACTCGGTAATATCTTTATCGGCGAAATATTTTTCGTGAGCTCTAAACAGCTGCTCCAGGTAGGCCGAGTTACCAGCGCTGTAGCGCTCATATTCACCCAGCCGATCACGGTATTTAATTCTATCCAAAGCTATGGACGGGCTTACGCGTAAATACACGTACTTGGACGTTTTTATTCTCCGTTTGTAAATCGCACAGTTGCCTGGACGATTCCGCGCCTTCGGGAATGATGTGGCCATTTTCAACACCCACTTCCGTAAAAATTTTTGCGGAACTAACGGCGTCTCTTTCACGAACAACGTCGCCTACGCTAAAAAAGTCTCTGTCTATCGTATCTAAGGCCACTTTAATTTGAAAGGCAAAAGCGTACTTTCGGGGGCGCATCAACGCCTTGTACAAAAGGTTTCCACCAGTTCCCGATGTCCACTTTTCCAACGGTTCCAAAGCTACGCGTACTCCTCGTTTCGACAAATCCCCTCGAGCACCGACGACTTCCCGGATCCTGGAAGTCCGACAACGGATACGATCATTTTTTTTTTTTATAAAATTTGCCGTAACCTTAAAGCGTCCGCTGCTGCTTTGTCTAAACACTTTGCTACTCGGATTGGATCGGCTCTGTTTTGCAAATTGAAGTCAACGAAAGAATCAACGTTAAAAGACATCCAGACAGCCTTTAAATACTCTATTACCGCGATATCTACTCGCAAAGCCTCTGAATTAGCGTCCATTTTCTTCGCATCTTCGAGGTGTTCATTGAACGTTAAATTACGTCGATATTTTTCCACGACGTTCATAGCTTCCCACGTTTTTTCCGGATTTGTTCTAAACTTAAGCCTTTTCGTTATCGACTCCCTTTTCGTCCGGACGTCGCAGTAATCATTCGTGTTTTCGGTGGGAGATGTCCGCGGTACGAACCTCTGTAAGAGGTCCATGAGCACTCGCGCTTCCGGAGTATCGCTAAAGGCTACGTGACAAACGTCATCGGCAATTTCCACCCATCTCTTTACGAATTCGTCCCGAAGTTTAAAGAACCGGGACACGCGAGCATCATCGTCATCATCCTCGTCGCATCTTTCGCGAAATTGGTGATCCCGTAGATAAGCTAATCGAAACTTGAGATAATCTACGTTGGTCATTTTCCCAAGCAGTTTGTTTAGATGGACCTTTACGTAAATCCGTCCAAATTAGAATCCGATTGTAACGGGCCATTTCGAGGAATTCGATGATTCAAAATACGTAGCGATTGCTTTAGATACGTTTCCTATACCACCCGTGTTTAACGACCGACAGCTGTCGTGGCCTCGCATCCATTTCCACACGACCGTCGACAAGGAACGGACGCAATACGCCGAGTACGGTTACGATCCATATCCGTGTATGTTATTAGCCGTTAAACGTCTCTCGGTGACTTCCGATAGAATGCGAACTATTTTTGACGCTTGGAAGCTCGCCGATTGGCATTTGCTTCACTTCAACAGCAGATTGCTTCAAAGACTTTTCGCGGAAACTGTATCTAACCGTCGATGCCGAAACCTTTACCGTTATCGAAAGCGCTTTCAATCCTAGGGTGATCGTCGCATTATCGGGAATATCGCGCAGATTACGACGTGCTTCGACCTCCTATTTTCATCTTAAACAAATCGCGAAGGCGTTTACCTCAACTATTCGATTGTACGACGACGATGAAAATCGATTAGTGACCGCGTGTCAACTCGCTTCCGGGATTCATAGGCGAAAACGAACCTGTCAACGAGAGGTTGTCGTGAAGAGAGAGCCTCGTCTTTGGACGTTTCAATGGGTAGACTGCGCGTTAATTACGCCAGAAAATATCACTTACTACGAGCGACGAGATGAGCGTTTGAAATGGATCAGCGTTCTTCTGTGGGCGGTGATGACGGATCGTCTTTGTATTAACAGGGTTCCCGCGTGCATTTTATTAGCTATGAGTCAACGATGACGTTTAACTTTATGTCAAAGGTTTCCAGTTCCGATGTTCGAGCCGCTCTAGATGCGGAAGCTCCCGGTACTTCCGTTTGTTTCGATTTCTCGGAATTAGTCGGGCGCATTGTATTTAACTCTAATCGTTGCGAATGCTCAAGTTTTCAATTTCCAGTTCCTACCAACGATGAATCGTTCGATCACGAACTGATAAATAACGACGCCGTTTTACGTATGATCGCCTATCGACTCAAACCATTCGCTGGTAGCGTACTTGCCGATCGTTTGCAAGATGGTAGCGTCAGGTGCGTTTTTAAGGAAACCGTCCACGTTGACCCCCTAACGATCGAAACGCTGTTTACGGATTCCGATAGTAAAATTTGGTTTGAAGCTGACTTGATAGCGGGAACCTTTACGGTAGTGACGAAAAAGAAGACGATTATTGACGAGGTAGCGACCAAAAGTCGTGAGCGCGAAATGGTGAAAAGGATTTTCGCTTTCTCCACAGATTTTTTGCGCCGAAAAAGGCAGACGGCGCGAAAAAGGCGAACCAACTATGAAGTACTTCGTCGCGTACGTCGTGACCGACGTTAAGCGTTCCGCGAGGGATATCAGGGACGAACGCTACGACGTAACCATTGACGAGGTAAAACGATGGCGTCTTACCGATCTTCCCGTTCGATGGCAGCACGCGATGCCGCGAAATTCTAGCCATCGCAGCTCGATATTTTCAAAACGGGGAATCGGTATCGTCAGAAATTGGTGGTTGGACACATCCTCAAAGTGGGACCCTTTCGCCGTAGCCGTATTACTGGAAATTTTCGACGCTGACTTTTTGTCGGCGCCCACTATCAATCACTATCGTTGCGTGTCTTTAAGCTATCTCGACTCGGATCACACTCGATGCGTAGAAGTTTCCTTGGTTCGTACGGGAAAGCGTTTAGGCACCGCCGGCGTTTACGTTGCGAAAGAAGCTTTAGTCGATGTATGCGAAATTTTTGGTTTTCCGTGGAAGAATAAATATAAACGTGCGAACCCGCTAGGACCCTTAACTATGGAGCCCGATCCACTTGTTGCAAACTCTAGCGGAGAACCGGCTAATGATGACGAGAAAGGAGATTCTTTCAATATGCCGAGTGAGCTGATGAAAGAGGCCGAGACGCTCAACAACGTGTTGAAGGCTATTCCGCCCGCGGAAGCGGAGAACATAATGAAGATTATTAACGAGCGAGACAAACGAGCTGGAGAATTTGAAAAGAGTATCGATAGACGTCTCGAGTGTTGGTCGGTTCAGTTGAAGGATATTTTGGATCACTTATCCGATTGCGTCGACGGTCAATGTGATTCGGAATTAAAGAAACGCGGAAACGACGTGGTGAAACTTCGGGATCAAATCGCCAACATCGATGACGTTTGGAAAAAATTTGATCTCGTTAGCGCGTCATTCGAAACCGTTCGCGACACTGTAGGGTCTGCTTCGAAACGACAAACGCGCGCGGTCAAAGATTTGAAGAGGTTGATGGCGATTCTATCCGAAAAATGGCCGCACGGGGAAGATAGAGTAAGTGAACGAACATCTGATGACGACGTCAATAGAATGGTAGACCGCTTTATCGAGGCTCATCGTCGAGATCAAGACCGAAAAACGATGGAAAACTTGAAGGGTCAGGTGGATGACTACTATAAGTGTTTAGAAACGAAACTGAGTCGATTGAAACAAACCGCTTCCGGTAACAAACGACGAATACGCGAAGATCAAGAAACCGACGGGTTGATGCCCACGTCGAAGAAGACCAAGATCGAGGAGCAAAAGGTAGACGCCAGCTTCGAAGTCGCTAAACCGACAGAATCGCATTCGTTTAATTATTGGAGAGATAGACGCTGTTAGCGACTATGGATCAAATTAAAGCGTTTCCCGTAAGAGGGACTTCTATCGCCTACAGACTCGACAAACAATACATCAACAATAACAATTCGTCGAACGATAAAAAACAATTCCTGTATCCCCCTTCTAAAGATACCAAGCTTACACCGGGCCAGGTCATTTTAGGCCGAGTGTCTTTCAACTACCCACTTGCCGGGTTTTGGCCTTCTCCTCACGGACTTCCTGTAGCGATCCTGGGATCGAGTAATAAAATCACGCGCCACTCTTTTCGAGTGTTAGGGGTGGCATCCACCGAAATGACGGACGTCGACAAAGGGAGGTTATTTTCAGTCATTGCTCACTCTCCACAAACCAAGTTTGTAAATACTGGCGGAGAAATCATCCGAAGCGGGCAAGACGTTCTCGTACGTTTGCCGACAGACCGGGAGTGCGTTAAACACATGGAAAAATACAAATCCTACATGTTCGCCACGTACGGTCGGTATCCCGTAAACACCTCGGAAAAGTTGCGCGATTGTCGCGATTATTTGAGGTACGTAAAATCCGCACCCGCTGACGCCAATATTTCGGATTTAGAAATGGAGGAAGCTCGCAAAGCGTTCGTATCGGTCTTCGGTCATGTCGGCAATTTCTTGCGACGCAAAATAGTACCGGGAAGCGAAAACTTAAACACTCTCGAAAAGTGGAAAGATGGCGCCATCACGAGGGAGGATTTCACGCAGTTGTTTACCGACGAAAGGGAACAGTTCGCTTTGACCGAACTTATGCATCAAATCGTTAAATTTGCGCACTGTATTTCCGGTGAAAACGACGCGCTTGTAGTAGGCACCGCCACTGAAGACGTCGCTGCTTTTACCGAAGGACGAATCGCTCTTAGAACGGGTTAGGTAGTGTAAAAACGAATCGATAAAAAACGAAGAAGCGGAAATTAAAAAAAAAATAAAAACTCGGACTAAACATATGTTTATTTTGTTCCGCGTAGAAAAAACCGTTTTAACAAATGGTAAGATGCGTTTTAATGAAGTTATCGAATTAAAATTGCACAAATTAAGCAACGTAAAAAAATGTGTGATGCGTCATTTTCTTAAGTTGAACTTGATTTTCCCCATTTTCGTCGTGGAATCCATTTCATTCCCAATATGTAAACAAAAGACCGCCGTTTTAATGGATAACCGTCAATATTAGCGCAGTATTGAATAGGGCTTTGCAATACGATTCTGCCATCAAAACCGCGAGTTCATTTTCCACGGCCCCTAGCGATAGCAATAAATCGCCTTTAATTAGCTCGTGAAGTCATTAAGTACGATCTTTTTGAGCGAATAGCTAAGTGTATTAACGTTTACGCAAATTGCCGTATTGATAAGCGATGGATTACCACGCTCCGGTTCAGCCATACTTAGGACTAGATCCTTTAAGTTTGGTCGACGTTGCCCTCGAAAATGCCTTTCCGGAGCAAAGATTACTCTCTATCGCCGGTCAACCCGGGTATATAGGACAGCAGAGAATAGGAGAAACGGTTTCCGATCGCGACACTATTCTTAAACAAGATGTGCGACTATCGAATCAAATCATATTGGATGCCGTCGGTCCACCGTCGGACGTAACCGACAAAACATGGTGGATATGCCCGTGCGTACTGTATCGAGGCTCTAAGATATTCTCCATGACCGAACTAGTCTTGCCCTCCGCCTGTCTAGACAAGTGCACCGCCACGTCGGAACTGTCGGCCATGGGAATGTACAAAATTACCAGGGAGTATTCGGGGAATATGTTCGGCGGGTCTATCGATTTCAGCGCGGAGGTGATTCAAAAATGCGCCGATGACGGCGTGTTGCAAGAATCCTGGCGGTTGAAATGCATGCAGCTTTCAAATTGCACGCAGATGACATTTAGGGAAGACATTTACAAACGCATGATGGCGGGACCTACCCTAGATTACGTAGAATTTCGAAAGAAGGTTAATCCGGAACTGATCAATAAATCCGATCTATTCTACAGTCATTCTCAAAGGGCGATCGACATGTTTTGCCCTTGGAATTTTCGCAGAACCGACACGCTGGCCGTCCTAGTAGATTTAGATAATAGTTTAAAATTTGACGGGACTTTGGGCGATAAAAAAGACGCCGACACGTACGTTATGCATCCTGTCATGATCAATCGTCTAATGGACAGACTCGTAACGGTTGATACCAAAACGGCCGAACGACAGGTGTATTATACCTGTTTAGATTCGACGAGAAAGGAACTGCGCGAAAAAGATATTCAAGAATTCAATGGCGGAGAATACCACGACAGCCCGATGTATAAAATCAACGTCAATGGTTCGTGGAAGTACGTAGTCGCGGCGCCTAACGTCACCGTGAATAACGTTAAGGGTAATCCGGCAGAAGTTACGGTGACGTTCAATAGTTTCGTCGTCATTGGCTGCAACCCTTCGAAATTAACGTCGAAAAGACTAACTTTCGAGAACGTAAAAGGCGTTGATTGGAACTCGATTTGGGTGACCGATCTCGAAAGAGGCATCGATGCGCAAATTAAACTAATCGACGTCGTTACCAAAGGTGGTTATCTAAACGAGGAAACCTACGATGCCTCTCAGTACAATCAACTGCTCGTCTGCGACGGGTCTCTTCTCGCTCTTCGAGATAAAATATCGCCTCAGCAGCTGTACGCGGCCGTAGAAAGACCTTACGATGGGACCGACGACGTGTCGCGCTTTCGACCGAGTCGAAAGGTTTATTTCAATCCCGAAAACATGATGTACGAGGCGAGTTTAACTTACGGACACAGCGACGTGGACACATCTCCAGTTGATAATGGCGACATGTTGTCGGCCATGACCATCATGGACGCGGTGTTAGCTCAAGACGACGACTTCGACCTCGGTACGACCTATCTTAAGGGTTGTATGGAACTGAAGTGGACCGAGAGAGACATTCATTTCCTGAAGCGGTTTTACGATACCGAATTTAGGACATTGTTGGACGCTGACAATGAAAACGACGTGCGCAAATATATGTTGGAAGACGTCTTGAGAAACGAAGGATTTACTCGCTTCATAAATTACGACCAGATATTGATTTTGCAAAGCGTTCTAACGGAGGCGGCGCCGTTGGCTGATGCCGATGAAAGGGTTTCGAAAGCCTGGAAACACGCCTCGGCGGGTGTCGACCTCATTTTCGTTCGTCTTCAGGAATTACTCGATGCGTACGACAAGTTAGTGTCCTCCTGTGACAATTTTACCCACACGTGGTTCTTTACGAGACCGGGGAAGTGTACTTTGCAGCGGTTATTCAAGGGACTGGATGAAGACGACGATGAAAACTTTTGGAAGATTCGACAGTACTCCGTTCTATACCATCGGATAATTTTACGACTGCTCTCTCCACGAATCGTCAGCGTGGGCGCCGTGGATGTGCTTCAAATCGAAGACGTATATTTCCACTCCGTTCCGGGACATCACGGTTGTAATTTCAACGTCCTTCAAAGTCCCTACACATTCGTTACCAAAACTACGTTGTATCCACCAAAGCTAAATTTCGTCGTTATCTCTAAGCATTCACCGTATCACTCCTGGGAACCACCACCGAGAGATACGTCAACTATCGACGAGTACAGGATCCACGATGACTTTGTTAACTTCAATTACTCGTACCGAGTGCACAGAATAGCGGCGTTGGAGTCCCAAACCTTTACCGCTCGAAGTTACGCGCTGCTCTTTATATCGTTTCTTCAAAATCCATCCACAACCCTAATGCTCCTCTCCAAAAAAGTTTCAATTAACACGGCTTTTATGCTCTCTAGGACAGTTACCGTACGCACCGCTACTATAGCCATGCTTAGAACTGGACTGACACATAGGGCCTATTTCGTCGGCAACGGCATCGTTACCTCCACCGAATCAAACGCGGCGGCTTACAAAGCCGACCTTCGCGTAGAGGGCGTCTATGTAGATAGAAACCCTATCGACAATACACGCACGCAACACAATGTCTGTTGCTTGGGCTACGAAAGCGGAATGGGAAGTGGAATTTACGACCCGGACAAACCCAGAGGATCAGACGGCGACCTTCTAGCTATTCCTCTACCATCATCGTACGACACGTTGGAAAATTTGCCCATTCAATCCGTGAATGGACGTTTTTCGGCTACCGACGGTAATCACGCTTCGACGATAGCTGAAAACGACGAAATCTCGGGAAACTATTCCACGAACCCGTTTGCGGTGGTTGGCAACTCGGAAGCTCACGTTACCTTCGGTCCGAGAAATCACCCGTTTTGGAGCATCGACTACGATCCCGGTGAGGGTGTTTACACTTTACTGACGAAGGCGAAAAATCCGCAGTACTTCAACAGACAGGGGTTCCACGATGACCTCGTGCGACCTATCGTTTTACAACACGGCGCTTCACCGATTACCGTCCAGGGACGCCAATACGTAGAAGGTGCGCAAACAAACCCTATCGTGTTCAAAACTCGAAACTTGGGTTATCTCGGCCTCAACGAGCATAGCGAATCCTCTTTTAAGGACTCCTTAGATATCTCCACCGTACGCTGCGATCAAGGTTTATTGTTGGTAGATCGGGACACGTGCAAACCTTCGAAAGAAGCGCCCATAGCCACGGGTCTTCTAAAAGCGCACGCTCCACTCCGTCGTGAACCGTCTGGTCGACGTCTCATTCTCTAGGTATAAAGCGGGTGTTCAACTTCTCTAAACGGATCATTTTCGTTGCTGACATGGATAAGTTTCCCGAAGGTAAGCTCTGCGCGGGGATACAACGTAGGGTGATATGGCGGGAAGGAGTTTTACCTCCTGATTTGAAACTACAATTCGAAGCGTTTGACGGACGATCGGTTGTACTCGGCAACTCTCTCAACCGACCTTATGCCGAAACATTGTCCTTGGCGTTACTGAACGCCTCATTGACGACTGAGGCATTTCACCGCGCGGTGATAACGGACGGTGAACTTAACCTTAACGTAACCGTGTACGACTGTCGATTAATGGGCGTTACTATGGCTCATCTTGCCAATGGCCGCACGCTTTTTGAGCAATGTTACCAAAGGGTTGGACGGTGTTTCAGAAATAGAAGGAAAGTTCCTGCCAAAATAAAACATAAATTCGCGGTCGCTATGCATCACGTCGTTTACCCATACTACGTGGAGGAGTTGACCGGAATAATGTTGAAGAGTTTTTCCAAAGAGGCTACACCGCGTCAGCTTTTTGAAGAGGCCGTCGCTCAAGGAGCCTTTCTCGCGGGTGAACGAAAGCGAGGATATTTTGGAATAGCGTCACTGGCGGAAACCTTTATCGTCGGAGGGGAATATTGGAAGGAGAGATTTCACCTACGACTCAAGTTTGAAGACGGCGGAGTCGCTGAAACGGATGAGACCGACGTGGATTTGACAAAGGCCGTTGCCGCAGCAGCGGCCGAGGCAGCCGTGGATATGTTTCATCGCTGCTGTTGGACTCACTGGTACAGCTCACAATCCTGCGGAGGATAACGATAATACGCGGACAATGATACGCGTTGATTACCTAATCAACGTCCGACCGAAGGTAGATCGGTATTGCGTAATCGTATCAATGGACTAGAATGAAGAAATAAAACCATTACGGCATTGCATCGTTTTCCACGTACAAATGTAGAAAATAAAACAACGTGCAAACGAGACTTTTCTTAATGCGTTTTTATTCGACGGCTTCTTTTTATACGTTAAGTCTAAAAAAACAAATGTATACAGTAGTTAGAGTTCGCTTCGTAGAAAGACCTTTTTTTACAGAGAAGAACTTACTAGTTTTGTTTGGTATTGATAAGTATCGTTCGGGTGCATGTACGGACCGCACGTACACAATGCACCGCGTTGATGGCTATAATTTTTAGGACTTTCGTAACGGTCCAGGGAATTTCCGCGTAATATCGTAATATTTCTCTTCTTTAAAGTTTTTTTTATCGTTTCGTGGCTCTCTTTTTCTGACTACGAGGCAATAAAAAACTAACGCGCAGTTAATTAAAATTAACCCCAGGGTAGTCAGTGAAGCGATCGCCAACATCGATAATTTTAAAACGTTCTTTCGTGGTAATATCGGCGTCGGATTTTACGACGGATGACGGGGTGGAATCCGACGCCGATATTTTCCTAACTCGCAGCAATGCCGGTGAGCTCGTGAGTTGAAACGAAGAATTTCCGACGAAGCATCTTAGCAACAAACCATCTTGTTGGATCGTGACGTCTGAAATTGAAAGCGTCGATTCACTCTGATGAATGTTATCTAAAAAGACGGAAGTTTGCAACGACCAAAATATTCAATTGATTTTGATTCGAAATTTACGTGGCAATTGAACGTCACGGTTTCGCCCAAATTGACAACGATTTCCTCCGGTACTACGGTGGCGGTAAGTACTTCAGAGGACGTCAATTTGCACTCATTATGGACGTTCTGTCGGGATACGACGCATTGAAATTGAGATAAATTGCGTGGTTCGGTATCGTTATAATCAACGTTGTAAACTTCCCGTGGCTGTTTGACGTGGCAACTATCGTACCGTTTGATGACGACCCAGATAAGACCGAGTTTGATGTTTGCTGCGTGCAACTTAACTCGTACTTTTTCAGGGTACAAATTGGTTTCCCGACGGAAATATCGACCGTACGGTTCGTGAACAAATCTATGGACAATCGATCCGATATATGCCGGGTGACGAGGCAACGATATCACTATCACTCGCTCGTACGTCTTGTATACTCAACGTGTAGTAGTTTTTGTTTAGGTCGACGACGTATCTCTCGTCCGTAATCAGGGTGTTTTCGCAGGACGTCAGGTAATCATCTTCTCCTACATTATTCTCCCTTATCCAAAAAATTAAAAAAAATTGCAGTTAAAATCCGTCGGCAAATTTTCTAAGGCGCACTTAAGTTCCAGATGTTCGCCTTCTAGAGCGCTAACGGTACGTTCGGACGAATCGTCTATAAGGATTTCGAGGGACTGCGCTATCGTTAGCAGTAGCCAATACCAAACCAAAGACCCTCGCTTCATTTCGATTCTTTCGTTTCAACTTCGTTCGTAGGGGAGAGCGTTTTTAGTGACCATTCGCTCGTAGTGAGCGTCCAAGAGTGATGCAAAAATATGATCGAAGCTCGTAAATATTGGCTGCCTTTAACGACCCTTGCCCAGGATCGTCCTAATTTGTTGACTGGACAATTTCTTATTTCCGAGAGAAAGGCGCTCGAAGCCAAAATACCGCGCAGGCAGTCATCCAGAGAACCTTCGCCCGCGTTACAGACGCTTTTGATCTGACCATCGGTAGCGCAAATTCCCCAAGAGTAGAGCAAATGGTTACGCGTTATATCGCACGCTGAACAAACGACATTAGCGACCGTAATCAGACGCTGGAATGCTATGAAAGCGTTCGTCACTTCGTGGTTCTCTCGGGAGTCGTAGCGTTCTTTCAAAAAAGTCGTTATGCCAGCAATCACGTACAAAACGCATTGATCGGTCGAGAATGTTGGATAATACACTTTGGAAGGTAAGGTTTCGATGAAAAGGCACGAAATTAAAACGAGATTTCCAACTGCGTAAAATGCGATAGGATCAGTTAGCGCAAACCTTAGAGTTACTCTTCTCCATTCGTTATCCTCCAAGCCGTGTATGACTAACGGTAAAACGAAACCAGCGCCGAAGCGACAAATGAACGTAACGGCGTAATAAAACGAGCCCACGCGCGACCCCAGACGGACCCAAGGACACCTAACTTGATCGACGAGAATCTCGTCCACCGACTGCAGTTTTTTTTCGCACTCGGACCATTCTCCGTTTTCCAAACTACTTCCGCACGTTTCCGGAAACGAAATTGGCGAATAGCCGCACGGACCGGCTATTTCTCTCAAATGATACAAGAAAGACAACCCGGTTGAAACGATCAAAATTGCTCGAGATAAAACTATCAGGGCTAAATCGACATCCGACGAGCCTTTCCCGTGCGTTGTCATGAGGTAAAACAAAGCCGGCGTGAACACAGCGTACCAGTCAACCGGAGGGTACACGTCCGCTTGCAAAATTATTTCGATTAGGTATGAAACGAACGCGCACACTACTACGATTCTCGCTAACGATTTTTCTTTCATGACTGCGACAGCGAAGCAACCGGTACGACAATTGTCCAAACTCTGCTTTTGGCATTGAACGATATCGCGCTTCGTTGGCATCGATAAAAGGAACGCAACGATAGCGATAATTCTTCGATCGTCGAATAGCCAGTTGCGGTTAAAACGCGATTTCTGCCCTCTTCGTTCAAATGATTAGGCCATTTAAACTGAAAATGGTCGTTCGTCTTTACGTCGAACACCGGAGGATAACCACGTAAACACATGATCCATTTGTCGTCGCCTTCAACCTCCCAATCGGCAAATTCTTCGTCCGGTTGAAAATCGTCGCAACCATCGAGGTCACATTCGTCGAAAGATACGATCGCGGTATTGAGAGATACTTTTGGCGGCAAAGGCAGACTTAAGGTGACTGAATCTTTCCGAACCCACGGCTGGCTGTTATCATCGACCCATGTACCCAAGCTCCGGTAATACGTTTCCAAATCTATACCGTATTCCTCGCTTAACGCCTTGGCAAAATTGTCATTCGCTTCTCTAATATCAAACGTGGTCCACCGTTTTCCGCAAAATATAGGGATATAGTTGTAGGGGTTACCGCCTTTACGTTCAGCCGCCTGAAACGAGAAAGCGATGGAACCAAATTTCGGGTACCACTCGGCATGGTCGGGATGTAACCGAGAAATAACCCTATCGGAGAGGTCGTTTATCGTTAGATTTATGAAATCATTTTCCCTTTCGCCATTTATCCATCGGCACGCTATTTGGCCGTCGTTTGCGAGGGTCCACCTACAATATCTCAGTTTCACGAAAGCTTCATCGAAATCCGTACAACCTATTTTCTGAAGGGCTTTTTCGCCAAGATCCTCGACGTTAATAATTTTCGAATCGCTTTCGGTGACTAATCGAAACAGGGGTCGTCCGCTTTCAACGTCATTATTTACCACTGAATTGATTCGGGGTTTATTTTTCGGTGAAAGACACCGGCTCTCTAGACAGAAGTCTGAACATTTAAACAACGCCATTATGCAGATAGTCGCGTATCAACGCTTATATTTGGACAACGCATAAAATACGAAAAACACGCAATTAACTTTTAAAACATTTTATTCATCTCAAAATCTAGTAAAGTAACCATAACGGTAAAACAAATACACCACCCCCTAGGTGACCTTTTTTTGTGCCGTATGAAGTCCTCGGTCAAAGGCGACGATAATGCGCGTATTTAGTAGTTTTCTATTGGCGGAGGTGTTTGACCTCTAGGTGTTCTGATAACCACCAATGTACAAGCGTTCCTTATTACCGCATCGTCCAAGATTGGTTCACCGGTGTCTTCGTAAAATAGGTGTAGATCATTGAGCGATGGCTTCAACTTATTTTCTCGCATTAGTCGACGCTTAACGTCGGCACCGTTGTTAACGTCAAAGAGGAGATGAAACGAGTTCTCGCTTCTAAACCTATAACGCAAGAAAGTCATGCTAGCCATCAGAACGAAACTTCGTGGCGCTAGGCCTTTAAGGTGTAATAAAACGAGGGAAAATAATCCAGCGCAACAGCCAGAAGAGGAATCGATAGCTGTTCCTCAAAACGTCCCTTCGCCGCCAGCAACACCGCCTTTAAACTCCGATAATGTCAGTGAGATATTAATAGAAAAACGCAAACTTCCACGGTTTCTGTACGCACGACTATCCAGAGGACAAGCGACGACCTTTAAAGGACTCAGTGGCAAATCAGAACCGACGGTTCTTTACGCTCTTCGTTCCAAAAATTCTCAATATAGAATTCGCCTCACCTTTAACTGGAGCGACGACGTCAAGATTTTAGACGAAACGCTTAGCAACAGGCATATGACTTTTGCTAAAGCGGCCAAGAGATTCCATGGGCTAGTACGTATGCTCGGCGTTAAAAAGAATAGAGAAGCTTGGAGGATATTTGATACGGCGCAGATCTCCTCCGTGTTTGACGCGAGAACGAAACGTGAACTATTGAAGAAAAATACAGAAAATGGCGAAGAATCGGAGGATGATATTCCAATTATAGAGCGCCAACAGATATCCAATCTAGACGAAAGTCCTCTGTGTCATTCCGAACAATTAGCGCACCGTTTATACGATTTTTTTGGCTCGGATAATTACGATTGGTCTACGGATTTTATCGACGTCAAAGTTGTAGCGAATCGACTTCGCATCGATGTTGATGCGCTGCTAAATCAAATGACTCGAGTGTTTTTGGACTGTACAGTCTTTTCGCAGAGTGGATGTTGGTTGTCGCCAAAACTTTATACTTATAGAACGGTTGCAAAATGGAAATATGACGGCTTCACCGCCAAAGATCTATTTTCCCACAGCGGCGAAGGTCTAGAAAGACACGTAGTCCGGCATCACCCATTGCGTTGCGAACTCTTTATCGTGGAAAATCACAGTCGCTGCTGTCGTCCTTCTCATCTATGCTACGGTTCAGGAACGGCAAACACGAGAGACATGAACTACGTCAGGCCGCTCTAATCTTCTGAATTGTTTTGCTGCTTCAGGATCGAGACTTAAACTGGTAGAATTGGTCGATGCCGTGCGGGGCTTTGCTCGCAGAACCGTACGTTGCCGAAGCCACTCCTCCCATGTAATCGTCTTCGTCATCGTCGTAGCGACGAATTCGTTTCGACCTTTGATACTCCGCTCCGCACTTACTATCTGTCTCTACACTTCGAGAACGGTCTCGCTTACCAAAAAAATGCCCCCCTTTTCGAGAATCGAATCCATAATACCCGGTTTGCCGGGTTTTAAGAAACCCTGCTTCAACATAGTGTCGATTAGTTTCTTCGCGCTCTTTTCACGATCAAATTCAAACGGAACCACGTAGTCGGCGGCCTTGCCCAAGCTAAAAGGGTCGATATCCCGAATTGATCTGGATTTGCTCGCTATCGCCTCGTACTCCATTTGTTTGGTAAACGTTTCCTAATAGAAGATAGCCGAATCATCGGTGGCGATTAAAAAATTCGGACAACGGTCCAGAAAGCTTTTGGCCTCGAACGTTTCGTCGCCAGCTCTTCGTCCTTTTCCAGACTGAAAAGCTTGAAACGCACGGCGTAAGAAGCTCCGTCAAAGTCGTAAAACGATTCGCAACATCCGTACAGGGCCGCACGTCTTTACTGGCAGCGTCCAGTTGCGTTGTTCTAGATCCACGGAGTAAAGGAAGATGTGAAAAATGTGGGCGGGCCGTTCAATCGCCTCTAGAAGCTTACCAGCGGCCAAATAATCAGTTCAACGTCGGAGGGTGTCGATACCTTATTCTCTCGCGCCAATCGAAGGGACGCGCACGGAATCGCTTCCAGTGGTCGACCATCGTAGGAGTCTCGACAAATGGCGCAATGTCCGTGCCCCACTTGCGCGGAATTAGCTTTGGACATCTCGGCGCGAATCTCCTCGGCCATGCTGTCGATACCGAGTCGGGGCTAACGACGTTTGCGTCGCGAATGTACCGCTGCTCGCGATCGCAATCCACGACGTTTTCAAAAGGGTCACCTCGCTAACTAAACTTGCGCACTGCGAAAAAATTTCCGTTTCATCGACCTTGTCGTTGCAGTTCAGGTACCGAAAGAGTTGAGAGAAATAAAAAAGGCGCTTGTTCGTGAACTTTGGATTCTTTGACAAAGCCGACGATTTCCTTCGTGTCAAGTATGATTTACAACGTCTTCCCCCGCGGAGCGCGTCGGCAGGTCTCCAACAAAAGACAACGGGCTTTCTCATTTAGTCTTAAATTATCGCGATTGTCGAGCGTATCCTTACGGTATAGGTCGTTAACGATAAAGCGCAGACGCTATCGAATCACGTGAAACGAGGCACTTTGAATTTTGCGATCGCATACGATCAACTCGTCTGGGGTGTTCTCCGCGCAACATGACATGGCGGGAATGATTTTCGATGATTCCGGGTGTACTCTACTCCGGAAGGGAGGAAATCTTTCAGCGCTTTTTCGCGAAATTCTCGTACCACGGAGGAAGAACTCAAAATCCTTATTGGCGAGTTGCTCGCGCTGAAAAAGCGCCGCTCGATAAGAACCGGACTGATCGTTCTTCTCGTCATTTTCCCTTTGAAAACCAACTCTTGGCCATGTGAGAAATGTCGGCACCGTCGATGCGCTTCTTGGCTTCGCGAAATTCGTCGGCCGCTATTCGGAATGTTCTCACCATTCGCTCTCTCCGGGCGTTCTACGTTGGTTGTTCGACGAAATCCGCGATGTGACGAATTTCCAAATGTACGCTCTTTCGTTAACCTTCAGCCAAAATGATAAATACCTAGCAAATCACCCCCTATCACTATCGTTCGCCTATTTCCAAATGCCGCTTCAAATGGCACAGCTCGTCGCTATCCTCGATGTTCGCGTCCGACAGCGCCTGGAGTCGCTTCGCAACGATTCAAATTAGTTAAGTTAACGCGTGGATTTCCAAAAATGGATTCGATTTTATCGTAGGCATCGACGCATCTCCGGCAGTTCGATTCAGTCGCTATATCGGGATTTTTTTTCTACCAGTCGCGCTCGTTGACGAATTTGTACCACGATGCCGTCTTTTGCTCGTCCGCGGAGCGTATTCCGTGCCAAACTTTCCACGTCCACACCGTGGTCTGGCCGCAGGTGCTGCGAACCGCGTGTTTCATTTCAAACCTTTGTGCTCACGACTTAGCCAAACACGCACCCTATACCCTACGTACAGGTCCGCGTATGTATTCGTCTCCGTTAATGCCTCCTGGGCTATTTTCAGCTTTCGGGAAGATCCTCTCGAGACAATTGCGATTCGATAACCTTCCCCGACTATCAAGAAATGAAGGCATTCAATTCCGTCCAATCAAATTGGTGTAGTATCGAGAAAACCCCGAATTGAGACTCTTCATATTATGTTCCTTTGTGGCAATATTTGCTTCAAGTCGCAAAAAGGATAAACGAACGCGTGCCGCTTTCGCACCAAAGCCTGGTGAGCCAAAGTACGCGCCACTTGCGGGTATACACACTACGACTACGCATTGCCCTCTTCATCGCGTAACGTTTGCAGTTCGAACGCGATGAAATGGGATTGAGACGAGGCTATTAACCTGGCCAGAAGAAGAAGTTCAATTGCGAACACCTGTTCCTTTTTTCTCCCAAACGTAAGGTTGTGGCCGCTAAAGTTGATTTCTCAATGCACCGCCCTCTATCGATGGCGACAGACGTTGAAGCCACCACCATTGCCGGCGAATTACCGTACCAACGGCTACGGGGAAAGTTGTCAAATCCCTCCTCGTCTCTTAGACATCTGGTCCACTGATCATCTTGATTCCCCGAAAGGATCCGCCAACCGATCGAGTCCCGAGTCTTTGAGAGGCTTTAGTCCGTACACTACAAAATGACGGGATTAGAAAGGAAAGTGCGAACGAGAAAATCGAATAGGCTTTCTAACCATTTTCTCTCGAAATGAGTACCTTGTTCGACGCACAACTACCTACTTGGCGTAATGTTTAACAATCGTTCGTCTCCAAATATTTCTGTATCTTGTCGACGAAAGCGCGAACACCTATGACTTCGGAGTCGGCATTTGTCGCGTACTCCGGTCTTCGCTCTTCCAATAGTTTATTAATTAAGTCGTAATCGGGTCGTTGCCTCTCGTCTTGACGATAGACGAGTAATGACGAAGAATCGAGCAACGGGTAGCACCCGCTGTAAAATCGAAGGCTAGACATATGTTTTATTTTAAATTTAAAACGATTTATTTATTCATCGATAACTTTTCACGCGATATATAGTCACAGATAAAGTTTTTCTTTAGTACGATACTAATACTTCAAATTTCGGGTAATATTTGCAATTTGTTCTTGCTAAACTTTTTTAGCCCTAGGTGGCTTTTTAGGCATCGTTTTTTTTACGGACGACTCCGTCGGTTCATCGTCAAAATCAGATTCGCTATCTCCGAGCAGGGACGCGTAGTCGTCGTTTTTTCGTCTACCACTTCGCTTTAAAGGCTGCGCGTGTCTATAGGCGTGATACAACCCGTAAACGAAGTACAATTCTTCCGCCACGATAGCGATAATCAGAACGGCTTTCAGAACGTAATAATTGAACGATTTACAAAAAGGTGTATCTAGCCTTACAGCGTCGAGTACGCAAAGCGGTATGCTGTAAAACAACAAAATTAGGCATATCACGATCGGCACTGGAATCATGTGAAGGCATATTCGTTCTAGTACGCTAGGTTCTTTAAATTGTTTCAGATGGGTTTCGTGCACGAAGCGGCTGCAAATAAAAATACAATTAATCACCACCGTTACGGCGTCGATACCTGAAGCCCACAAAAATGGTTTGGAAATCCATACAAAGTCCATCAAACCCGGATTACTCTTCGTTCGCTCCGATTCGTTCAAAAGGAATATTAAACTTATCATGGCGCTCGTGTAATAAATATTTTTTGCAGACGCAAAAGAATATGGTCGTGCCACGCTCGCAAACCTTTCGTTCGATACGCGGCTGAGATACTTTGATCCCATAAATTGGACGCTACGCTCACGTAGTTATCGAAGTCGGACTTTTTGCCTTTCATATTGGAGATTATTATTGGAGTTTTGGGCGATACGTTTATAGTAAAGGAGGGAATGTTTTAAGAGGATTCGAATAAAAAACCAAAATCGACGTAAAACAATCCATTTTTCTCGTCGTGGTTCCAACGTAACTGCGATAAAATCGTATCTACGTTGATGTATTCATAGATGATGTTTACGTTGTTTTCGGTGCACAGAACGCAACTCAATCTGTACTTGGGGTCGAATCCAACTACGCGAAATTGAAACCGACGCAAAAACTCCTCCCTCGTCACTCGCTTTTGTATCACCGGATCGCTGCAGTATTCGTAAACCTCTCGAAGTCTACAAAGAATACATCTGTGCCGACCGTGAGACTGTAAGTAGCGTACGGCCAAAGGGTCGTTGTCTAGTAAACGTTGTATAACTTGGGCGGAAACGCATTCGGCTAATCGGCGACCTTCTCCACCGACAAATTCCGACAAGCGTTACTCTCGCTACAGGGTCGCAGATGTAGACTGCCGTAGCGCGTTCCGGATTCGTAACCGTTGAAACATACCACTTCACGAGTCCAAGATTCTGGTTCGAAATCGGCTTGCGTATCGCATTTCATGCGCGCCAAAAGGTTTTGCGATCGAGCGATATCGCTTAGTAGCGCGCGAAAAGTCACGTCAAACTTCAAGTCTGGGTTCGCTCTAGTTCTCCTTTTTGCCGCCTCCAAAGCCAATCGTTTCAATCGGTCGGTGTCACCATCATCGATTTCTAATTCAGCCATTAACTCGGACACGTTGCACACGATAGCACCGGCATCGCTTGTCCCTCTTTAACGACTTTCTGTTTGAAACGGCTGTCAGCGCTTCGACTCGAAGCGTGGCATCGACGTGACGGACCGCTAGTAGCTCTATCCCTAGATCGAGTTTTACGACTGCGCCGTGGAACCGGCGTTATGTCGTAGACAGACGGCTTCTCTACGTCTTTAGCCTTTTTGAAAAATCGTTTAACGCTAATTTCGACTCCATAACGAGGATTTGTTCGATTTCAAATCGAATCGGTCTACAAATCGCCACGTCTCAACGGCTATAAAAATACCGAATGCTAACAGCAATAGCCAACAAAAGTAATACAAGATTTTTATTAAAGCGGAGAGGCAATCGCAAGGAAGGCAAATTTTCGACGATGAACTCATTTTATTTTCGGAACTTATATATATGTACACTTTCGCGGCGCTCGTAAAATACGATGGTCGCCAAGTTCATTATCGCTTATAATATCGTTTTGGGAATAACAGCTACCGTACTTTTAATTCGCGTTTCGCTATTCTTTCTGCATTTTCCCACCGAAAATTTAGTACAACCTATTCAGACACATTGCAGTCACGTCGTTTCCGCCCAGAATCGTGTCGAGTTATGTCCAGTGACATTCGACGACGTGACGACAATCATGACGAGTCGCACATTTCTGCCTCTAGCCAGGGTACCGGCGTGGAGGAAGGGGTGGTTTGCCGAACCGTTGATTGCCATGCCTGTGAACGCCAAAGACGGAGTGGAATCATCGTACGGTTTCGTTGGGAAACTATCCCTTTCCTATTGGCCATAGTTCAAACTACGGTAGCGATCGTCGCCTTATGCTCGTACTTTCTAGCGTTCGACAGACGCGTCGCTCTGCAATCGGTAAAATGCCAGCTTCCTTTCGGCGACACGCTGGTCCGAAATCGCTTTGGGTACGAAATCCTACATCGGAACGGTTTGGGACTCTTCTCGAGAAGAGAAAATGCGTCCATAGTGACGCCAACGGAATGTAACTATACCTTTAACGTAAAGCCGAAGGCCGGGTCGTTTGTTTGACGCAAACATATTTGTACCACATGGGTCAACCGTATTACGCATTTCGGCTATTTCGCGGCTCGCTCGGTTATTTCGTGGTCCAAGGGCTCGTCGATACAAAGTTGGGCGATTGGATAAATGCCGATAAAAAAATCGTGCAGGTCGTCATGAGAACCGATTTTTCTACGGGGCATTGGACTATTGGTTACCCACCGATACCTTCAAGAGCGAGAACGAGCGAAACGACGGCGACGCTTTTCGTCGATGGATCGGTAAAATCATTGACTCACGACGTGTAAGTCACCTCCTTGAATCCGACCAACGACGAGAGATTTCGATTGACATTCCCCGTACCAACACTTTCGTAATAAAATCTTGGCCGAAGACTCGTAATAAAAGTATTGCTTGGCCGAGCCGTGTATTCTACGAACGAAGAAACAGCGTTTCTCGTCCGTATCGAAGAAAACGCCTGAGCCCGAAACTTTCCGCCTGATTACTCGAGCTCCGAAATTGTTCTCGATGAATTTTTTCAACGCAATCAACGTACTCGACGGAATTTTATGAAAAGAAGTAAATTCCACCTTTAGCGTATTTTCTCTCGTTTCGATAATCTGTCGTCCAACCCCGTAAGCTTGAGTTTCGTGAGGATAGTGCACTAACGCACCAATGACGTCTTCTTCGTCGGCGCGTCTACGGACACCTTCTTCCATTAGCCACGCGGTCAGTACCTTACCTCGGCGATACTTAGCGCACCCCGGTAGTCTCAAGCTGCGGTTCTTCCCATAAATACCGACATCGACGAATGATACGAAATCCTCTAGCTTCGGCAATTCCGCGACCACTCTCCCCGGGGCCTCGTAAAATCTCGAATGACCGTCCTCGAACCGAGTTTCCCAATTGCCTCTACACCAAGTGCCTAATAAAGTGCATTCCACGCCTCTACTCCTACGGACTGTTTCTAACGTACCACGAACGATGTGCCCAAGTTCGTCGATATTTCTAATGGTTACGTTGCTCGGTAACGTCTGATAAATGTGAAGGGACAGTTTCTCGGTACTCTCGCCGCGAAAAACGCGAACGGGCCAGTCGAGCAAAGTAAAGTCGCGTCTATTCCCTTTCATACAGTTTCGTAAAGATATCGTCATTCGACAACGTAGCTCATTCACCGCTCCGACGATGAACTCTTTCTCGCTGCAAAATTGACGCCACGCTGTACTCTCGATATCAAGATCGAATGGTAAACAAGTGATTTCCAACGATTCCCTATAAACTTCGCAGAACGTGGGTAGTTCACTACCGCACTGGACGATATCACTCGCTAAACTTTGTGGGGAGTAGGCTGCAAATTGTCGACAAGCGCCGATGACTTCGCTCACAACCACCAACGTATTTTCTGGTAGCGATAAACCAAAAGCTCGCCAGTCGTCGACCGTCGCCGCCATCGGTGGCGCGTTTTTGTCCGCGTACCGTACAGTCAAAGACGATAAGCTGGGTAGGTGGGCGTCACCGACGAAAGCCTTTAAAAAAGGATTCCATATATTGTAATATGTTTTCACCGCTGCGAGTGGGTCGTTCTCGTAACAAAAGCGTCGTACTCTAACTTTGCCTTCCGGAGCGTACGTGCGATCGCTGATTCGTCGCCCTGTCCGGGGAAAGGCGATAGCTACGTCGTTTGCGATCTCATTCTCGTTAGTTACACCGCGCCGTATTAAGTCTTCGATCATTTCTTCTTCGTCGCCGCGGTATGTATAAATGAACCCCTCGAAGTCTTCGGCCAAAAGACGCGCGACATTTTTCGCCGGGAGCTTTGCCGCTAGAGAAGAATCAACGGGAATATAGCCCAGCGTTACTTCTCCGTCTGGAAATTTCACTCTACATTTTATTTCGGACCCTACCGAGACCGTTCCGATAGAATTCAAAATTCGACAACCGTCAGATTTGTATCTTTTTAAAAGTGGAAAATATTCTAATTCGCAACAACACCCTTCCATCGTACTTAATGCCAAACGCGTATCGACTCACTATGATCGACGAGGATTTCGACGGAGAAAGGGCCGCCCTTTATTGTTTACGCGAATATTACCAAGGTACGTTCACGGCCAACTATTTGATCTGCGCAGATACGGACATGGTAGATGCTATACAGCCGGACGTCGTCATAAACCTTTCTAATACGAGTTTCCATTCGCGTCAGGGTGTAAGTCTTTTTCAGCTACCATCTGTTCCCAACGCTCGGTCAATATAAAGGAAATTACGCCTCTCATAGCGCCGCTTTTAGATCGCGCCGCTGACGGTAATGTATTGATTATATGCGACGACGGAAAGGCTCTTTCGCCCCTTATTGTGGCTGCGTATCTCGTGGAATATCGACAGTTTACGTATGACGAAGTTTGCCGAGTAATCGGCGAGGACATCTCGGAGTTTTATCGCCAACAACTTCAAGAACTCGACCGCCAGAATCGATGGTGGCAAAAACTACGCCACTGCTGCTGATTACGTCGACACCACCGAAGAAAAACCTTCGATCCAAGACAGTTGCGACGACGGCGCTTCCTCTAAACTTAAAAGTTTTAACATTTTCCTTACCCCCCTCTCTCGTGGCTACTACTAAAATTGATCTCACTCCACAAACTCCGTAAGTTTGGCCGAAACACACGTCCAATCTGCGCTCGACCCGTTTTTCTGCTACGAGGTGCCTCATCATCTTCTTCTAGCAACGTTTCCAGTCTTTTTCCCGAATGCTTAATTTCCACGCATGCGTAAGCGTCGTTACGAGTATCGAATGCTACGATGTCGATTTCGCAGCAACTAGCCTCGATTGTACTCGCGTTATAGCCGGCGTTTGTAACCCACACCTTCGTGCTCAATGGTTCCAGACCATTAATCTTCA
Source organism: Ophioderma brevispina (assembly GCA_023653785.1). Taxonomy (NCBI): domain Eukaryota; kingdom Metazoa; phylum Echinodermata; class Ophiuroidea; order Amphilepidida; family Ophiodermatidae; genus Ophioderma; species Ophioderma brevispina. Next base: position 186,999 of record JAMKCH010027533.1, read on the forward strand.
GTAACTCGCAAACTGGGTGCTTACCGCCATTTTTTACGACCGATTCTACTTCCCGATCGTATCGACGTCCACTTTCTAGACCCGTCATACGCCGCCGATACACGCTCTTTTCACGCATTCCACGCGAGTATTTGTATTTAAAATGTGATGCGGACGATGATACGCGTTGATTTGTGACGTGATACCCTTCACGTTAACTCGCCGCTTACAACTGATAGCAACATTCGCTCGACCTCGAACTACTCGCCAAAGTGGCGCCGGTAACTTCATGTTACACGCCCATCGAGTACGTTACAACGTTTATACGAAGTACTTAGCATGTCTCAACAAAGACGTCTAGAGGAGTTTGGAGAACTGACGCTTTCAAAGATAAGGGTGGGGAAACGAAAATCCGTTCGTCGATCGACAGCGAGTGGGCGAGAAAACGCAACTTCGAATTCCCTCCTTTTTCCAAGCCGTACAACCTATCGACCCGGCAGAAAAAGAGGCGGCGTGGCACCGCTATGGCTTACCATCTTCATGGGGCAGACCGCTCAGACACGAATTTAATAAACCCTACTTTACGCGGTTGATGGACTTCATTTATGACGAAAGAAAACGCGGGCCGGTGTATCCCGATAACACTCGATTGTTTCGTTGGACTCAATTTTGTCGACCTTTCGAAGTGAAAGCGGTTATATTGGCGAACCAACCGTATGCCAAACAGGAACAAGCCCACGGCTTGGCTTACAGCGTACCCGACGGTTTTCCAGTACCCCAAACCCTGCGAAACGTCTTCTTGGAACTCGCCAGGGATATTCACGTACCGGTACCAAAATCCGGAAATCTCGAAAGTGGGCAACGCGAGGTTGTTCTTTATAAAATCACGGCACGGCGAAACCTTATCACACACTCGCTCATCGCGATAGCGGTTGGGAAGAATTTACACGCGCGGTATTGTCTTTTCTTTCCAGTACCTACTACTCCAATTTAGTATTATGCTCTGGTGGTACGGTTCCATCGACATTACTACGTGTGTTGATGCCAAACGTCACCTTGTATTAACAACTAGCAGCCCGTCGTCACAGTCGATAGATGCCGGTTTTCATTGCTGCGGCCATTCTCCAAAACCAATCGCTATCTTCGTGAATCCGGTAAAGATCCCATCGATTGGCGTTTGTAGAAACATGTTCCCTATTTCGTTCATCCTTTTCGCCGTACTTACGTCTACGCGAGCGACATTTATTATCGGTGAAGGGGCTTCTGCCGACGATGAATTGACCGTGGTTGAAGGAGAAACTGTCACCTTCCGCTGTGATTTAGCATCCAACAGCATCCAACATGCTCGAAGGTGTCGTGAAACAACCATATCCTGGTCAGTGACTCATCATAACGGCCTATCCAAAACTTTATCTCTCTGCGAAAAAACGGCTTTTGATGAATCGCGCTATTCGGCCTATTTCGAAGACCAAATGTACATTCTTCGCATTGTTAGCGTTCGACTGGCAGACTCGGCCCGTTATAAGTGCCGCTTTCGAACGAGTTGGGGCGAAAACAACGAGGAAGCCCGATTGAACGTTCGGCCGCTTTTGTGTAGGGTCAAAACCAACGCTCTCGCTTACGAAGACGAAGCGCAAATAAGGTGTTCCGTCGATGTCGTCGGCGTAAAGCTATCCATCGTCTCCCCTAATGGAACTCTAGTGGCTACTAAAACCACCGCGCTGGAAAAATTGTCTATTAGCTGGAACTTTAAAGCTTCCCGGGAGACAAATTTCGCAGCCTTTAAATGCATGGCATTCTATCGACGCCGTCTCGTTCAACCCGTCAGTGAATGCACGATGGTGGCCGTCACGGTACCAACGGTTACTATTCGACCGGAAATTACGAAGAACGATGACGTTCGATTCACGTGCCACGCCAACATCGGCCAAGGGCCCTACTTTTACGCTTGGACGCTAGACGAATCGACGCTCTTTTGGGGCGCAGAAAATGCCACGGTTTTAGTCTTTTCGCGCTATCAATTCGCCAACGCCAAAGTAGCCTGTTACGTTTTCAGCACTCGTACCCAATTAATGGCGAAAAGTGAAACGACCGCCGTGTTTCTCGTTAAAAATCAACTTTCCCTTACCGATATTAACAAACCGTTAAGCATTATCGCCACCAACGGGTCGATCCGTGTCGATTTTAAAAACGACGTCAATACCGGTCCCGCATTACCGTTTAACGTTTGTAAGGTCGTCATAGCCGGAACTTTAGCTAGCGTTGCCTTTCTCGCTTTGACTCTGTCCACTTGTAGTTGCGTCATGTGCGCGGTATTTTTAAAAAATAAACGAAATAAATAATTAACTATTGATCGATCGACGACGTTACCAATATCGATGATGTAAAATAAGGAAATGCGAACTAACACGTTTGTTTATGTTTCTTTTTCTTTATTACCATTTCTCACTTATCGGACCGTACATCTTATCGATAGAAAGAATGATATAGCATCGGTTCGCTATCAAACACGGTCTCGCAATACTCTTCACAACGGTAGTACTTTTTGTCGCAATTGCAGATTTTGCGATGCCTTTCGTCGTGCGCTAACAAGTATTTAAATTCTCTAAAGTGTCTGCCAAGCAGGCACGCGCAAATCATTTGAACCGGCATGCCTTCGAAGTACAGCCATTCCAGCCCACTATCGTCCGTTTCGTGGTGAGCCGTAATTCGTCGGTTGTTGAATACGCGTGTGTTGGAACGCAAATTTCGGTAGCCATGGACTTCCAAAGTGATAGCGAAACATTTCACGAAGCGTTTCTTCAGTGATACGTCGGAGTTGAATTCTTCACAATGCGCGGATATGAAGTCGATAATTTCACCTTCGACTTGATGCATTCCATCCTCGCGTTTCCACAAAATACCGGTGTAAGTGAAGAAAATGTTTTCCCAGCGTTTGCAGACGAGGGAACTCAGCACTTTTTCTCCGAAAGCCAAGTTTTCAAATACGGTTAGTAAACAGTAGTCGTTCAAATTCGCCATTCCACTTTGCGACTGGAAATATGATGTAAAGTGTACACGCCTATTCTTAAACTTGACTGTCCATCCCTATCCACTCGTCGGTCGAATAATGGGTGGTATTTTTAATCCAGGCAGAATTTAAAATCCTATATTGTAATACAATCCTCGCAGAAAACGCCGAGTGAAAGCCGTGAAGGAGATTTTTAGTGGCAATATATATAACTTAGCTTTTTTCTTCGGCTGACAAAATGGAGACGCCGAGAGAGCTGCGAACTACCTTTCCCAGAGTAATGAAGCGGTTGCCGAAGTGGAAGCGACGTACGGCCGAGCGACTTTGCAAAAAATACGAGATAGACTTAACGTGGTGCTACGAAAGAGGTTTCGGTAAGGTGTTCATCTATTATTCCAGCCTGAAACGAGTGTGCGAGTGGAACACTTGCCTAGAATCGATGTTAGACGAGCTGAAGAAATACGAACTGCACGAAAAGAGACGATGTTTTTGCTTTACCGGCGACGACGCGACGGGCTATTGTCATCCCTATCGGCACGCGTACGAAACCTTCGAAGAGGCGGCCCTGGGCAGGTTTATTCCTTGGCGCGATATACGGGAGAGGCGACGACGGCTGGGGAAACCCCCGCTGGAACCGTGGTTGATCGAGTACCGCAAAAAGCGACCGTATTTAGACGAAAAAGACGATTCGGACTCGGAGACCGAGGAAGAGGCGGAAGCGAAAATTTTGGCAGAGGAGAAAGTATGGGCAAAAATATTCGAATAAATAGATCGATGGACCGTTAGAAGTAGATGCTCGTAATGTTGACTATCGTAATAAATCATTCGGTTAATTCGAATCCAAAAGGCCTGCGTTGTAACTATAAGGTATTATTATAGTATTATTCTTTCATCTTGAGTCGTGCAATTGGAATTATAATTTCTATCGTTGCTACGACTGATACGTGCTCTAATTTCGCGTCGTATAACGTTATCGTCGCCGCTCTTCGGATATATATTAGGCCCCTACATCCTAGAGCTGTCGCCAAAATGACTTCGAAAGCCGAGATGGAAGCCTTGCTGCGCCCTAATCCCTCTCGTTTCGTCATTTTCCCCATTGAATACCCGGATATTTGGCGAATGTACAACGAAGCCGTAGCGTCATTTTGGACGGTGGCCGAGATAGATCTTTCGAGAGATCGGCACGACTGGGAACGACTTACTGACGATGAAAGACACTTCATTTCGCATATACTGGCATTCTTCTCCGCGAGTGACGGAATAGTGAGTGAAAATCTAGTCAGGCGTTTTTCTAACGAAGTTCAAATTGCCGAAGCGCGATGTTTCTACGGTTTTCAGATCGCCATAGAACAGACTCACGCCGTGATGTACAGTCTACTAATAGACACCTACATTCGCGACAAAGACCGAAAACGTTATCTTTTCGAGGCCGCTGAAAGAATCCCAACTGTGAAAAAAAAAGCCGAATGGGCATTGCGATGGATCGACGAGGACGCTCCATTCGCGACTAGACTCGTTGCATTCGCGGTTGTAGAAGGAGTATTCTTCTCGGGGTCCTTCGCGGCTATATTTTGGCTTAAGAAAAGGGCATTAATGCCGGGATTGACGGCATCCAATGAATTTATCAGTCGCGACGAAGGACTGCACTGCGATTTTGCCTGCCTATTGTTTTCCTACCTCGAACAAAAACCCTCCCGAGAAACGGTGTTGCAAATCGTTCGAGAAGCCGTCGATATCGAACGGGAATTCATGACGGGTGCTCTGCGTTGCTCATTGATCGGTATGAATGAGCGTCTCATGTGTCGTTATATCGAATTCGTAGCCGATCGGCTACTGCTCGAGCTCGGCTTCGACAAATATTACAACGTGGAAAATCCGTTTGATTTCATGGAGAACATATCTCTGGAGGGCAAAACCAATTTTTACGAACGACGTGTCAGCGAGTACCAAAAGGCGGGCGTTATGGCCAATGACGAAGAAAACACCTTCACGCTCGACGTCGATTTTTAATGACGTAGTGTAATTGCTAAGATGTAGAGAGAAATAAATTAATTAGCTCAATTCAACGGGTTTAGGCTCGACGAAGTGTAACGGTTAAAATGTAGAGAAATAAATTACTTATCTTACTTTGCTCAATTCATATTTGTCCGTGTGTATTTCTTGAGTTGTGCGATGCCTTTGTTCGACTCCTTTTTCGTCGTGTCGATACAAAGAATACTCCCCCGATGAGTGATTTGTCGTCGCTTTAACTCGCCTTTATTAAAATCGATAACTCGAATTTTTATTGGGTATAAAAATTACGAACAGAGCACAGTGGAATTGTCAATACAAAAGCAGTTTATTTATTATTTCAAGCCAATCAGCACCTCGAAAAGAGACACACACCTACTGCAGCATTGTGTTAATGATATTTTACTCCACGGAGTACCTATTTTGAACCAATATTATTCAAAGCTGTTGAATTCTTTTGTAAAAACTTTCATATTATTTTCTAGTTCAAACTATACATATTACTACTCTCATATGCCGACCTTGCTCAATTTTGCGGACTGTTGCCTAAGAAAATTGACTTCCCTGTTTGTGTGGCCAATGTCCATGTTATAAGACAGTGTGTAGTACTACATGGCAGTGTGTGGTGTATATGTTGCTAACATTGTGTCCTGCTCAGTAGAGTGGCAAGATATGTTGTTATACCCGATGTGGCACAAGGTCAGGTAGTGTATGAACGATGCTATAATCATGTTTTTTTTGCTTTTAAACAAAGAAGAAATATAATTATATGTCTGCGTTTCTCAATTGGTATTTTAAAAAATTACAATAGTACACGGAAATATTTTAACACAAATTTACAGTATTTATAACCCCCCCAGAAATATATGTATGATAAAATCGTGTTACTTGTGTTTAGATGTAAGAGCCGCATTCAATTATTATTGAAGATTTTACATATCGAGTTACCTGTGCAGAGCCCGCCTCTTTAACCAAGGGCACGATCGCTATAGTAGATTCCACACATCGTGTCACCTCTAGTATATGGTATGGGCATTGATGAGGGGCTTCGGTGGTATCAATGTAACGGGTGATTTGAATGTTATGACTTTGAGCGACCCTGTTTGGTCAGCCTGCTTATGCAAGACCTCGGGAAGTGAAATCTTTATAAGAGGATCGAAGGATTACGAGGATTGTACGGCTCATTACGTAAAAGAGTCTTTACTATAGTCTAACTCGTAACTGGTACACGAGGACAGACCCGTGTTTTTTGGATACGCAAAGTCTTTGCGCTCCTTCTACGTCAAAATGAGTGTCAACATGCCGGACCAGATTAGCTTAGCTTAGTTCGGTCATGAAGCGGGTGAATCGGCCACGGATTTTCTGCCTCCTCTCCCAACCTAATCGACTTTGCCTCCGGTACCACGATGGGTGGCATTTACTGATCCTCTCTAGAGTGCGGCGATAAAATAAAACGTAACCGATAAAAGCGTAAAATAATAATAATACACGGATAAACGATAAAATACCATTATTGATCTTCTATTTAATCAACCGTTAAAACAAACAACACATCACCATATAATTCCGGAGCGTTCGTAAAAATGCGGACAAATATTTTTTTTTTGCAAATAATAAAACCACTATTCGAGTATCTAAAATCTTTCTAAGTATATTTTGTTTTTTTTTTTTTTTTTTTTACGGTTTCAAATCTTCGGATCTCTCCATGGTTCTAGCTGTAGGCTTCCGCGGTTACCTTTTCCAACTCCTCCGACGTTAACGCGGCTCTTATAGGATCCAAAATTTTCGTGAAATATAGGCAAATTGCGTTCGTTAAATCCTTCGGATGATCGCTGTATCCGCGAATGCCTATCGAGCGAGACGACGTCTCGAAATCGACAGGAACCCCATTATCGTCGGACCTTTCCATTTTCAAACTGCCGTTAACGGAATGGGCGCGTGTTTCGCTACGGAGAGTACTCCGTTTCTTTCCACGTACCTTTGCAAAAAGCTTTCTTAATTTTGTTTTTCAATCCTCAGCATCGTCCGTGAAAAATGTTTGGTCGTTCTTGCGAACAACCTCATCGTAAAACCCGACAAGGCCCTGAACCATGGTGGACATGAGATTAATTCTGTTTTTTCCCCCCATTTACTTTCGGCAAAGGTGAAAAATCTTTCTTTGGTCTTAGCCGCCGAAATGGCAGGTCGAAGTCGAGAGTTTCTCGTAGAGTGTTTGCCAGACCGGATTAGAGAAGTCCCGCTAAGCTTGGGATGAGTGTTGTTTTTCGTCACCTTCCGATCCGGCCTTTTAGGTCGTGTACGGACACCAATTTGAGAGCGCCAATGTTTAGAGTTTTGTAGGTTGGAAAGCTGAAAATCACTACCGCGTAGAAAACGCAATCTTTGTAACGGGCATTGAAAGACTCGATCAAAGTTCTAATCACGGTTTCGTAGTAGGACAGCGAGCGTCCCAAAGGATTCCATTCACGGACGAATCATCTAAGAAAGCGTGAACGTCGGATAGTAAGACTTTCACCACACATTCCAGCTTTCAGGAAGTCGGCGATCTTTCTAGCGGGTAAAAGATAGCCGATGTGTTGGTTTGCCGTCGTGGCAGTCCCCCACATGATCGTAGGGTTGTCCCCATGTCGATTAATTTTCACGGAGGCTCACGACGTCGCCTAAAATCTCTCGAAGGTCCCTAGTGATGAGATTCGTACCGCTCGGAATGCACGCTTGCTGCTAAAGCACATTGTGGAAAATGAACGTTAATTAATGGGTTCCGTATCGAACTTATAAGGTCCCATTCCGTTCTTTTATGAGACGCGTTTCAATGTTGGTTCACGAAATCTTCCAAAGTTTTCGGTTAGTTTTCCTACAGGAAAGGTATTCGCTCTTTCTTAATGCCTTGCCGCCAAACACGGAATGTAATTGCCACAGCGCGGGAAATACCCGACAATCGTCGTCTAAGAAATCCAAAGGCGCGATACCTATCTCGTTCCGAGCGTCCAAATGGGGGCACGGAGACAGGAGTTATACCAACGGCGCGCGATTTCTGTTCCGCTTTAGCCACACAATTTGGCTAATAAAGAGGAGTGTTTTCCCTACTGCCTTTTTGCATGGACGTCGGCGCCACATTCCAGTAATAGTTCCGCGACTCCGGTCGTTCCAAAATTTCAGTTCTTAAAACAACGAGTATCGTCAAAAGGACTAAATCGTACTGTTCCGACTTTTGGACTTTTGCAAATGATAGTAGCGCGTTTCACCAAAAACATGTCGGTGATTCGTGATTCGATTCATCTAGCAAAAGCAAATACTGCAAAAAAAAAATTAACATAACGAGAGTTTGTCGTAAGTTTTCCATTCAGTGTCTGTGAAACGTGTCGCGTGTATCCAACGCGATGTAAGTGGTGCGTTTAACTCGAATAAGCGTTGGCAATGGTATAGTGAAATATCACCGTCGAAATCTCAGAGGGGCGATATCTTCTTCGCATAACGCAAAAGAATGAAACGAATAGTTTGACGCTCTTCACTCCGATCGCCGTTTGTAAACGTAAAGGCTGTCCCAGCGCGCTTCTCTAGACACACACAGAGAAAGGTCGAAATATTCGATCTCCTGTAGAGTCGGCTCGCTCTTTCCAAAAGCTGGACGTGGTCGCGAGTGTGGACCCGATAATTCTGTGGCGCTGTTAATAAAGATCGCAAAAACGAATCTGTCGAAGTCCAATTCTAAATTCCCAGTAATCGATTCGAGTTCATCGAGGTTCTTCTAAACCCAAACTCTTGGAAAGTCTGTCGGCAATTGCCAATAAGCGAGACCCAATCGCGCGTATTTTCAGCGTCAAATGCCACGAACCGGACGAGTTCAGAGCCGGATATCTGGTCTGACGTGGTAGAACGATGTACCAATTACTTCGTTATCAATCTCGTAACGATATCTCTACGGCCGTAGCACGCTGCGATCTCAGGGAGGTCAATCCATCTACGTTGGACAAATTGATATTGGCGCGGTATTTCCAACAGCAAATCCACGACATTCTCAACCCGCCGCGCCATTGAAAACGCCGGGTGAGGCGCCGTATTGCCTTTAATATCCTTCCGATTAACGTCTAATCCAGCTTCGAGAAAATATCGCCTAGGCCGGTCGCCCTTTGGCGCAAGGGATCCACTCAAACACGTAAGTCCGGGCATCATGGATGGATTCGACGGAGAGCTCCGAGAGAAACTAAAAATTGACGACCGTCCGGTAATGGCCCGAAAAACAGCCGCCATCGGCGGGGTCTGTACACTTAGTAGATCGATTGACGTCGGCACCGCGATCTACTAACAGTCCGAACGATAGAATAGTGACCTTCCAACGCTGCGAAAAAAAGAGGCGTCGAATCGTAAATCACGAGTTTCCTCTTCTAACGTCCACGAAGTTCATCTTGCTCTTGACGACCATATCTCAAGAAATATCTAACGAGTCTTCTGGCCGTCGCGGCAGGCTATCATTTAAGGCGTTCATGTCAATTGGATTTTTGAGTCAGCAGGCACGATACCTCCTCTTCCGACAGCATGATGAGGCAATCTTTTACGCGCGATGAACTTACCGTGTAACGGCGTTTCGAAAGTAATGGCCCCGCCATTTCGCGAAGAATGGTTTCGTGGGCATCGATTCGTCCATCGTCGTCTTCGATTTAAAGTGAACCGAAATGTTCACCCACGAATGTATATATACGGTAAGGTCAAAAGTTCCAGTTCGCGTGGCTCACTTCGTAAGCGTCTTCTCGTATTCCTCGAGTTTATGTGAAAAGTATATTCGGCTCGAATGATTGGCCTTTTAGTTTCACGTGTTCGTAGGCCTTTTTTCGTCCATGCCTTTCGATTTCATGAGGTGCAAGCCGTCGCATCGTGGGTGATGAGAAATCCAGCCTGACAATGGACCAAACCCTTTCCACTTTGTCGCGTGCTTCCTCTGTAAATTGTGAAACTATTTTACATCGGTAAGATTATGCCGGTCTAAATGTTCGACTTCGTTACGGTTAACGTAAAACGATTACACCACTTCACGTAAAGCGTAAGCCTTCTTCGAAGTACCTCGATATAATCTTTCTCTCACGTCATCTTCGATAGGTATTAACTAACGATTTTGAGCGGGGGCGGGCATTTTTTGTCAACGATTATCACGTTGATTCTATTCCAGTTTGTCCAAATTATCTAGCGCGTCCTCATTTCCCACGTAAAGGTAGGGCAGAATTTCGCTCGATGCGGAGACGCGTTTCATTCTCTTTAATTTTGAGAAATATTTCGGAGCTGAAGAAGTACTCGCAAAAGTCCGGGAAACGGGCTTGAAAAGCGTTCAGACCACCTGCGAAGAGAAAGGCGACAAAGCTAAGTAACGTCGAAATAAACCGATACATAGAGAGAGGACGGGACGTGTACCTACCCCTTAAAGGGACTAGTCTCGGGATTCCTCTTCTCAAGGTTTCCAGTATCAACAAGTATCCGTTGGGCGACGATTCGTAATTATACGCGACAACCGTGCTTCTGCGACGTTCGTCGAAGATACGCCTACAGTCCTCGGAGAAAAACGCAATCGCGTAGGGAAATCAGACCCTTTTGCAAACGTCGAAGCTGCAACGGCGTTGAACATCGAACGTGGATCGCGCCTCGAATGTGAACGCGATGAAAACGACGGCCTCCGCAGTCCCGGACGAGGAGATTTTGAGATCCTAAGCGCTCCGCCATTTCTTCGCACGACATCGTAGGCGCGGAAACGGAATCCATTATTTCGTCCGAAGCGATCATGAACGCTTGTGAGGTAAGAGCCTTACTACGATAGTCTACGTGGACGCTCTGTTCCGAAATTACGTTATAAGGTTGAGGGATGAATACGACGAGGAGTGCGAAAATTACCTTTTCCGCAACGACGTCTTTCGAGAAGCGTTTTCGAAACCAACAACGCCCGCGTGAAGGGGATATTTCATCAAACCGCGGTCTTCTTTGCTGGGAATGGATTGGACTTCGATCGATTTCGAGGAATCTATAGAGGAACTACTGCTCTTGATAGACTCTAACGTATTAATAATACCGATGACGCTGGAACTAGCTCCATATATGTACCGGCAAGCCACCTTACGGGCCCATTCCCAGCTCCGAGCCAATCTCGCGTGAGGTGGTGACGTCATTTATTTAATTGTATTGCAATCGTAGAAATTCGTTTATTTCTACGATTCTAAATCCAGCTCTGGTCGCGCGAACATGGATACCATCAAGCGGCGCTCTTTGGATTCCCGATACGTCAACTTCGAGCCATTCAAGCATCATACGCGTACCGGATTCTCCAAGCCGTGGGTTGGAGTCGCCACCGACGTAGTCAACGATAGACGCGTAAGTAAAACTCCTTTTCTTCGACTTCAACGCGGAGTATTCGATCTATCATTATTATTATCTCTCTCTTTCTCTCTCCGCTTCGAGAAAGAAGGGGGGTTGCCTGAAAATATATAATACGATGCACTGTCCTTTGGCCGCGCCGATTCAAGAAGTCGAGTGTTTGACGAAACTGAGACATTTACCCTGCGTGATTACTTTACTGGATTATTTCATCGACCCCGAGAAATTCACTTTCGCGGTGGTGTTAGAATATCCTTACCCCTGCTTAGATCTATATCAGTATATGAGGACGAAACCCGCCGAAGGCGCGTGTAAAGCCTCCTTTCGAGAAATGACCAAAGCCGTTCAGACTATAAGAAACGCCGGTTACGTCTACGCACCGGTAGTACCCGAGAACCTGCTTTTCTGCGCCTATCCATCCGGCGAGGTAGAGGTCAAATTGGTAGATTTTGAACACTGTATTTGTCGCGGAGAGAACCGGCCACCAACTCTGTGCTTCGCCTACCCGCCGCTCTATCGATCGCCCGAGCAGAGGTTCATTCCCGACGATTTTTGCCCCGAACCGACCCAGGTGTTCGCTTTGGGGTGCTTACTACTTCAGATGGTGGATATGAACCTCGTGGAGAAATCCTCGCGCCTAATGACCTACGTCTATTCGCTCAAGAACGAAGATCCTCTTCAAAGACCTTCCTTGGATTCGGTGGTCGCCGAGTACTCGTTGACATGACTCACGCATCGTCATCGCCGTTCTCTTGGCTATTATCGCCGCGGTTGGAACGTGCGGAAACGGTTTGGTCGTCGGCGCCGTGCTAGTCCTCCCGAAAACTACGCACCGTCACCAATGTCTTCGTGGTGTCTCTGGCCATCGCCGACTTACTCGCCTGTCTCTTTCTACCCTGGAATGTAGTAGCTTTGCTCAGCACCGACGGATGGCCTATAGCCGACGAGATCTGTTCCGTCGCTGCAGCGGTCACCTTTACTTGCGTCGGATGTAGCGTCTACACTTTGGCCGCTATCGCCATTAACCGTTACGCGTTGATTACCGGCCGATAAAAGCCTACAGAACCTATTACACCGGACTAATATCGCGCTAACGATATGTTTCACCTGGATCGTACCGTTTTTTACGGCTTTGGTACCCATCGCGTTCGGTATGGGACGTCTCGGGTTTGACGACAGATACAATACTTGCACGCACAAAACGTCCCATCCACTGTCGGATTATTATAGTCTGACGCAAGCCGTCGTCGTATACCCGCTGCCAACGATCACGATCGTTACGTGTTATACGCTATTGTTTCGTCACGTTAGGAGTCACGCGA